>MVAI01000202.1:0-36628 GCA_014825565.1 Phaffia tasmanica | reverse complement strand
ATACTTGACATACCCAGCGCACCAACGTCTGCCAACTCTGCCTCCAACGCCGCTCAAAGCTGTCTTGCCCGCCGACAATATGACGGAGTATTTACGCCCACCGTTGCTTCCTCCACAAGCGCTTCGGCCACTGGAAGTTCGACATCACCTGCTAGCGCGACTGCCTCGACCAGTGGAGGTAACAAGCTCGACGGAGCGAGCCGGTCAGGCTTTGTTGGCTGGCTGACCATCGGGGTGGTCTCGATCCTTGCAGGCGGAACGTTTGTCATTGTTTAAACTGTAAAGAGCTCATAGTCAACATCAAATAAAAATCAATAAATAAAAAACGTAGTTGGACGTTTTTGTGTTCTATTTGCTTCTCATGGACTGGCTTACATTTTCACCATTCAAAAAGTTCCCCTCTTTTGTTGTTTCTTTCTCCCTCTCCTTCCTTCATATTGTCCATTCTTTTTATTTAAATTATATTTGTTCGGTCAACAAGCAACGATTTTCTTAATTGTGTAATCCTCTCTCCGTCCTCTCATCATCTTGAACCATCTCTTAGCGTCCTCCTCATCCTTTGTGTCTCAATCCCCTCTTCCCATCAAGAACTTTTTAACTTATTCATCGCCATGCTCTCTTCTCCACTCGTTTGATCAAATTGTGTCGTGTCCGTCCGAAAAGACAGAGCTTCAGGAGAAAGAGTTTCTTGTCTTTGATCTGTTCTACCTTATCATCGTACAGTAAGAAAGAGCAGAGAAAGAAGAAAGCCAATGAGGATAGCTATCATTCTCATACAGATGTGCGAGAACTAATTGGAGATGACGTCAGCTGTATAAGATTGCTCGAGATATCCTATCAAATAAGCTAAATTAATTCCCGAACTCTGGACAACTACAACCGTCTTGGATTTCCACTCAAAGACTTTAGCTTACAACCATATCAACCACGATCTAGCAAGTTTGAGCAATGATGGTATCAGTAGCTCGGTTGCTCCTGTCGGCGGTTGGCATAGTTGTTTTGGCGAGATTTGGATATATGTATAGGAGAATGTATTTGCGCTCTCGGGTACGTTCTCGATCATCGATCAAACCGGATCGTTGAGGGTAGACAGACGATGGGTGATAACGGAACATTTGACCAACTATAATCCCCGATTAGTTCGTTTGACTGACCTTTGCTTCTTGGCATTAAAACATATACGTTAATATGAATCAACATTCTATATCGGCACACGACCGACTGGAAAACCAAAACCAAAACCGAAATCGAAATCGATCAAACGTATGAACGACTCGGTTTGTTATCTGGACGGGGTGTCTAGATCATGAAAATCCCAACCATTTCTTTCTTGTTTGATGTTCCACTAAGATTCATCTTACCAAATATACCCATAATTAATCCGATCAATCGGATGAGCTGGGTGGCTCGATTCGAAAGTTTGTCACTGTTTACCTGTGGACTGATTTAAGTAATCGGGTAAGTTAGCTGAAGCTCTGATCAATCATACATATTCTTCAACAAATGTAGGGTACAGAAGAATCAAGTCCTCAATTTTAAAGGTAGAAGGCTTGACGAGCGATCGAAGCGGGCTCTGGTTGGCCGATAAGATGGCGGTCAAGACTGTCAACGTCAACAGGAAAGCTTGGGCAAAGCCGACGAGGCTCTACAAGGTTCGCCTCTTGTTTCTCTATCGTTGCCCCCTCTCTCAGCACCGCGGTGGAAATGGTATTAACCCATCAGTTTCTGACACCAATTTGTTCATGTCGAGTCAGATACTAGATATATATGGGAAGAATTTGGTCACAACAGAAGGTTCAGAATGGAAAGCCCATCGTCGAGTTGTCGGACCTTCCTTCTCCGAGGCAAGTTTTTGTTTTTGTTTCTTGGAACTTTTGTGATCATATGGCTGTCATTTGAACTTACCTACAACTCATATGTTTATCACTGTACAGAGCATATACCAGAGAGTATGGAATACAAGCTTGGTCACTTTGGAGCAAATGTTCCAGACCGAAAGGTTGGCGGATTTGAAACCTGGAGAAGAAACCCAGGTAGAGGATATGACGTGTATAACGATGCGTCTAGCTCTAGTTATCATCGGTGTGTTTTTCTTTCTTCCTCCGGGTGAGATTTGACAGCGCGACGAGGGATACCATCCTATGACAGCGACTGAAATTTTGTAAACGGTTCAGCCCGGGAGGCGTTTAGTTTTGATATGGAGTATAATCCAAAGCAGGACTCGAAATCTATCGGTTTACTCGAGCATCACACGATGAGTGCGGCCGATGCGCTCGCGATCGTTTCTGGAAACACACTTATCAGGACCCTGTGTCCAAGAGTATGTCATCCTTTCTTCTGTCCCGTTTGAATCCTGCTACTCACAACTATTCTGACTAACGTACCGGGCGTACAACATTAGTGGTTGTACCGCATTCCAAACATCCCTTACGTTTCTGAGAGACTAGCCAAAGTGCAAGACGCATTCATCGATTTAGATAACTACATGTTGGAAATGATAGCCGACCGACGGGCGGCTGACCTTTTAGGGAAAGAAGTTAGATCAGACTTGTTTGACAGTCTGTGGAGAGCCGCGGAGGCTAATCCAGAAGATGATGATAACGGAGAGACGGGAGGGGTATTCTCGGATCGAGAAGTTATAGGAAACACATGCAAGTCACTCTTCTCCTCTTAGTTTGTATCATGAGGTAGGGATAGATTCTGATTCTCGACATTCCCCACCGTGATTCTGCTATTAGTCATATTTATGCTGTAAGTTTCTCATTCAAAATAAATTCGGCCTCCAGGATGCTCACCGACCTGTTTCTTGATTGTTTGGTTTATAGAGCTGGTCACGAGACGAACGGGCATAGTGAGTTTGTCTATTTCCTTTATGCCATCAGATATCACTTGGTTACTTTACTGACCACCATCTATTTCCCTTAGCTATGTAAGCCTCAAACTACACTGAAATCCATCCAGGTGATCTTGAACTGGTGTCTTTCTTCAGGTCTTTTGCATTTATGATGCTAGCGCTTCATCCTGATAAACAAGCCGACCTCTTCGAGCACATTCTCAAAGTTCTTCCTCGAGACCAACAACCTGTGTGTCATCTCTTTTTTCTTCAAACAGGGTCTTACTCGGTATTGATTGCCATCTCGTTATTTATTTTGGCCTTTCATTTGTAGGTCTATGAAGACTTTCAGAAGTTGACACACACCATGGCTGTACTTAACGAGACATTGAGGCTTTTCCCAGCTGTCACTGCCATTCCCAAAGTCTCCAGTGAGTATCTGTTTTTCGGACTTTAAATCTGGGCTTCTTCGTCTATTCTTTTCTGCTATTCTTTTGAACGATATGTATCGTTGATCTGTTTTTTTAATGGACTGAACTATCGTCGTTGATCAGTTGAGGACACGACGCTCAAATACCAGGACATAGAGGGTAATAACGAGATCAAGACGATATTTGTTCCCAAAGGGACGGAGATCACCATCGACACACCTGCCTTGCATACCAATCGTACGTTGTTCGTTTATCTTGATCAGACACCTCTGTCAACTCTCATGATAAGAACATCTATGTTGACTTGATTTCTCGTTGAGCGCTGTAGCGATCTATTGGAAAGATCCGTTGAGTTTCAAACCGGAAAGGTTTTTGAAGGATTATGAGAAGGATGCGTTCGTTCCGTGAGTTTCAGGTGAAAGAAATACCGTCTTTTCATGTCTGCGTCTTCAGATAATCTGATGTTTGAATTCGCCAATTGTATTGACATTTTTTTCTTGTCTAAACATCAACGAAAGGTTTTCTTCTGGTCCACGAGCATGTGTTGGGCGTCGATTTGCAGAAGGTTCGTTCTTTCAATGTATGCCATCAACTCGCTCCATCACTTATTCCTATTATCTTTATCCGGTGTTGAACAGTATCCAACATGGTCTTTCTCTCGATACTTGTACGAGACTACGAAATTATCGCTAGACCTCGGCCGGGTGAAACCAAGGAATCGATGGGTGCTAGGTTGATGAAAGCGAACCCAGTTCTGACGCTGACTCCTCATGATGCCATTGATTTAGTCCTTAAGAGACGAGCATGATTGTATAAACCAATTTCTTTTCTGGATTCTATACAAATCAAGGCTGTAAACGATCGGATATGTCACGATCACCTGTATAGCGCGCGCATGTTTCATTTGCATTTCCTTTCCCTTCTGTAGCTTACTTCGATCATACTGTTGCTGACCTCCTGCCCCTTATGCCCCTTATGCCCCTTATGCCCACTCTTTTTTTTTCTTTTCTCATAGAGTTCGAAGCTAAATAGTTTCTACTGTACCTGTATCTGTATCTGCTTAATGTCGAGTCTTGCTCTTTGTTTTCTATTATGATCTGCCTCTCAAGCCCTCAATTTTACAAAGAGCAGAGCTAGCATAGAAGCAACAAGAGAACCACATCATATATTTTTTTGAGGACAAGGAAAAACAACTAAAACGATATCCAGTTCTGTGAACTTTTTTCCCCTTTCATTCTACACGACACAAAAGATAGTTAGACACAGGAGAGGAGGGACGGGAAGGAAAAAAGAAAAGAAAAGAAAAAAAGAAGGGCGACAATCAAAGAATGATTGAGTTAACTAAAGGGTATCTTCTCTGTATACCTAAGGATCCAACTCCTCTCTGCTAAAAGTACGTTCAAAGATCCTTTCCCTCGGGAACATGCCCCTCGGCCAACATCCTTTCAAGGCTTCTGACCTCCTCAGTACTTCCCGCCTTCAAGATCGCCTGCTTCACCTTTTCTCTGTCCTCCTCACTCATCAGTCGTCCTTTTTGACCATTTTGCACACCTGACGACCCAGATCCTGTCACCAATGTTGCTGCTGATGATGAAGTTGTCTTGGAAGAAGTGAGAAGGGAAGTAGCAAGTGAGTTGGGTTGGGAATGAGGAGGAGGCGTGAGGAAGAGGTCTTTGGCAGCCGTCCGTTCTTGATCTTTGATTCGGGTGTAATCAAGCACATGGAGCTGACCGGCAGCCACCTAGATGGAAAGAAAGGAAAACTCGTTAAAGTCGTGCTTCAACAAAGTATTATCGAAAAAGGCGAAGTGCGTAGTATGGGGGGGGGGAAGAAAAACAAGATGCATCCAACAAACACAAAGGCAGATTATACCATCTTGTGTGTTTGTTCTAGAATAAGATACGCGAGATAGAAAAAGAAAGAGAAAGAGAACCAACCTTCCAGATACAGAACTCCCTGTAATACTGCTCGTTCTTGACGGGGTTTCCTCCCAAGTGAAGGTATCTAAGGCTCTTGCAGTTCTCCAAAGGGACCAAAGCAGACAAACTTGCTATCGAATTTCCCGTCAAATCTGTTCAATTATAAACCGAACGATTGAAGAACAATGATCAAAACGAAAGAAGAGAAGGTTATCAGTCTTTCTTTCCTTAATAAACCAAGTAAGAGGCGACCATAGAAAAGGACAGCTACACACTGAGAGTTGTCAAATTAGGGACCTAAACAAAAGAACAAATGTGCCGATACAGTATGCTTAGCATGTGTAAGAACAATGACGCGTAGGATGACGAAAGTGGATAGGTTGACTTACGGAAACAGGTAATGAGAGCGAGATGGAGGTGATGGAGTTGTTGGCTAGGATGATAGATTGGAGACGTGTTGCTGGTTTTCAACGAACACGAATGAACAGAGCCAAGCCATCCCGAAATACAATCAGTTTTTCTTCTCTTTTCTTAAACTATTCTGAAGAGCGCGTCTGAAATGCTACATCCAATAATCGATTGGAGAGTGAGAGGACATACATAGAGGAATGTTGGCAACCGTGGTGAGAGCGTTGTCGCTCAGGTTGAGACAGTCGTATCCACCTTGGAATGCTCCCAAGTTTTCGATCGTTTGGATTGCCATGCCTGTTTTTGTCATTTTTGTCGGTTCAAACACGAAAGAAAACCAATCCAGTTATGGAGAGATTGTGCAAAGCCTCAAGTTAGTGACACAGTTGATAGGAAACATCTTGATGTTTATAGTCCAAGACCTCCAAGAAGAAAAATAGAACGCAAGAAGAAAAAAAAAACGATATAGGCGTGTTGAGAGGATCAAACGAACCTCTAAACTCGAGTTCTCGCTCCTTTAGAGGATTGATATGCGAAGGAGATTTCGCCACGAGCTAGTTATTCAGACCAGGTTCCAGAAATGGTTATTTAAAGAGATTGAGGAGTAAAAAGAAAAATAAAAGAAGTATGGAACATCAGTTTTGATGCGAGATCTCGAGACGGATTGATGAAGGGATGATTCCGTAGAGCTGATCCTATCGAGCTCCTCAAGGTAGAAACCTTCGAAAGCTTGATTCTCAAACAGCACCACTTTAAGCCGAGAAAATGTATGACATACCTCAGGAGTGAGTCTAACCATGGTGATCAAAAAGAAGAAAGAACTAAGAACAAGAAGAGGGAGAACAAGAAGAGAATGCAGCTGATACGGTCGATGCAGTTGATGGGATGAAGGCGAGAAGAAAGTGAGGACGGCATTATGAAAACACAAATTGTTTTCTAATGTATCAACTACAAATGTTTTGTAATGAATCTTCTAAAAAGTTTCTTTACTGATAATTTTGATTTAAACGCTTTCCTTGACCTCCACCCTCGCCTAACTTCTTCTGCCTACGCTATTCTCTTCCTGCTTTCTCTCCATTCACATCTTGTCTCATACTACAGATAGGACTATGGCACGTGTCTCTACAGAAAACACCAAGCCGGCCGGTAAAAAAATCACGTTTGATGATGACAGCAGCGAAGACGAGTCCGCCCTACCGAACACAATGGACTTGACCGAGGGAGCTCTGGAGGTTTCCGACGATGACGATGACAACGACAACGATGATGATAATGATGATGCCAGCCAATCTGGTAGCGACGAAGAGGATGACGATGCCCCAGAAGAGGAAACCATGGCAAGCGGAAAGAAGACAGCAGAGGAACAAATTCGGATCGAAGAAGAAATTAAAGAACAGTACGTATTTTAAGTCTCTATCTTCACTCCTGATGACACTCGGATCAAATACTTACACCAATTCTCTTCCATTTCTGACAGAGCTAAACAGAACCGTCGTCTTGCTGCATCAAAAAGACAGAAAGCATCTGTTCCCAAAGCACCATCAAAATCGGAAAGCACCCCAGAGGAGCCGGTAGCTGGCCCTTCGTACCTCCCCGAATCGATCTTTGCCGACGCTGCCAAGGAGAAGGCGGAGAGAGAACAGAAGGAGGCTGAAGAGCTGGCACGACAAGAGAAAGAACAAGAGAGGGCCAGTGGCCGAAAGAGGAGAAGAAAAGACAATGGGGAGCCCAAAGCGAGAAAGCGGGTTGGGTTCGTTCCTTTTCTCGCTTTTTTTTTGTGTGACCTCTAACATCCTTCATCGAGTTCAATAACAATTTTTTTTCCATGTGGTCTGACCATATGAAATCTTTTTCTGACTTATAGTGATGTATCAGTTCGATTGCTGAATGAATCCGGTTCGAACAAGACGTCGGCTCTCACTCCTGCACCTGCGCCCCGTCGGATAAAGGCTTTTAAGAAGCAAGCCTATCAATTAGGAGAGGTGGTTTCTGATCCGCTGAGGAGCAAAATGGCCGTTGGTCGGTCTAATGTTGGTGAGGCCAGTGGGAGCAAGCAACGTGGCGGAAGGGAACAGCTCGGTAGGAACTGGGTGCGGAAGGAAGGTAAGTTCTTTGAATCCGCAATATCTCCTTAGCATGGTTATTGTCATGTTTGTAAATCTTTTGCTCAAGATACTGACGGTTTCGCCTCTGGGATTCTTTTTGTCATGATTAGCCCATCTTACTCAGAAACGATCCAGCGCAGGACCTGCAGTTGGTTTCTTTACAGGAAGAATGGCAAAGTAAGATGGTTGAGTCTGGTCATGGGTGAACTATATAGAGAAAGGCTTGCCCCTGTTGTGTCAGACAGAACATGGATAGCATGGTCATTTTGGATTTCCCATCTATCATTTCTTTCTCTTCTTTGATGCTCTTGACGGATTGTTGATAGAGCAAAACGAGAGAAAGCGACATGTATCAAGTTTCCGTTAACTGACCATAAAAACGTCCCGGTAATTCCCGGCCCGAGTGACTTGCTCAACCCAGTCTTATACGGTCCCATCTGTTTCCAAAACTTCATCTCTGTACATCCATCCATCCATCGAATAACATGAACGCTTCTTCCACCTCAGATGACGCTCAGCGAGAAGGTGGCTCGTTGACCCTTCGGGATTTCTCGACATGCGAGATCTCGGATGCGTTACTCAATCTAGGTGTCCCCTCAGGGGGTTTCTTACCTGGTTCGTAATTATCGTTGTGGCATCTCTCACAGTCTAGATGAACAGCGTTGTTCTTATCGAGGAGGAACATAGTGAGATAAGAGCAAGGCCAGAGGAAAAGGCCTGTATCTTATTGTTTCCACATAGAGTCGATACAAAAATCAACCACCATCTTTATTTATGATTTCATAATACTCATTGATCGATATTGAACTTGTTCCCTTCAGATCTTAAAGCTTACTCGCCCTCACCCTCAAACATGTTCGCTTCTAAACGGTTGTTTGGACCGGCCTATACTGTTCGGGCCGTTCCGTTTGATTCTGATATCAAGCCTTCGTTCACCGGTCATTTTGTCGATCTAGCCCCGAGAGGCAGCGTTCTCATCCTTAAATCCCCGGATGGCTCGGTCAATGCTTCATGGGGTGGACTGATGACCGTCGGGGCCAAAGCAAGCGGCGTCGAGGGAGTTATCATCTTGGGCCGAGTGAGAGATTTGGAGGAGCATAGAAGAGAAGATTTCCCGGTTTGTTTGCAATTTTTCTCCCAGTTTACACTGTAATGTTCCCGTCATGACAACTTGACACTTGATGCCATCAACAAAGGTCTATGCATATTCGACCTCGACATTACCTCAAAAACCGTTCACTAAACCTTGCGCGATTCAAGAACCGCTCATTCTAGCTGCACCTCACCTGCCGAACTCGTCGACAATGACGATCAATCCTGGTGATTGGATCATAGCAGATGAGAACGGAGTGGTAGCGGTTCCAAGGTCACTGGATCGAGACGTGTTGATAGGAGCGGAAAAGAGGAGGCTGATTGACGATACATGCGAGCGGGACATAAGGGCTGGGAAAGGTGTAGAGGCTACCTTCAAAAAATGGAGAGGATAAGACATGGTTGTATGCGCTGACATTGCTCTTCTTTCTTTATGAGCATACATCACCCAGCGCATGTATCGACTGAAAATGGCACATGCTCTTGAAAACCATATACTTTCTCTGTATAGTAGTCAAGATGAATGATGAGAAGATCACATCCAGTCGAAAGAAACGACGGCATGTTATTTGAGCTGACCCTAGAGAAGTAGTCTGGATTCTGTCGGTTAGAGCAAACTTCGATTTTTTGGCTTTTCTTTTTTTTTTTCCTTCAACGATCGTTCTCTTCATTCTTTGCGTACAGTGAGTGTTTCATATATGTTCTGCTCAAGTTATGCGTCTGGAATAGAGCTGTAAGGAACTATATGAGAGAAGACACATTACTTTTATGTCAAAGAAAAGTTGATAGGTCGACCGAGAGTGGCAAACGAGAGACTGATCAATCTCCATCTTGTTGACCTGCCTGGCTTTCGGTCCTTCTGTCTTCATTACAGTCTTCGTTCTTAACCGTTCATCTGTCTCACAAACACATAATCACTCGCATACTATCGCATCTCTCTCCTACAATTCATTCCTAGAAGAAAGAAAAAATGTCCACGACACCTTCAACCGAGATCCATTTTGGACCTTCCTGGATGCTTAATTCCAACCGAAAGTCAACTCTCAAGTCTCAGCCTTCGACCCCTGCAACAGAGGATCATCCTCAGCACCCTTTGGCCCCATCATACTCGTCTATTATTCGAGAACCTGTGTCTTCCTCCAATTCTCACTCTCCTCAGGCCCAGCAACAACAGCAGCAGCAACAGGCCGCATCTGCTTCCGAGGTTTCTCTTCATCATGTCGAGGACCCTGCTCGACCCTTCCGATACACTAGGGACTTTATTCTTGGACTTTGGGATGGACCCAAAGTCCAAGAAGCCAACCTACCGATTGAGTTTGAACGGTATGATGTCGTCTTCCAGGAGGAAGCCGTCCGACCGATCGCATTCGCCGAAACGACCGACAAGGAGCGAAAGCTATTCTCCCTTCCCTTTAACCCGGACAGACGACCCCAGGCGACTTCTCAGAGCTCGTCGAACGATATCCAAAAGTCTGAACTCTCCAACAGACGAAGCCGGCCTGGAGAGTCTAGGCTGGCATCTAATGCAGCATCGGCTTTTGCGCCTGGGTCTGGCTCGTTGAATTCACCTGGACGAGAAAGATTCAGCGGCATCCAGGGAGGTGTTCTCGGAGGACTCGGTGCTTCTGGTGCAATAGGAGGAGTTGGCCTTGGCGCGTCTGACGGTCGTCTTGGTGCCATCGGAAGAGGAGAGCGAGTTCGAAGGAATGTCTCCGGAGGAGCTGTCGAACCTGGTCCGTATATCGCTCCTTTCTTTATATCGGCCTGCCTGCCAAATTTGAAAAAGGGAGAACGTAATTGAATTTTTCGTCACTTTCTTGTCTTGCAAAGCTGTCCTTCCTCCTTCGTCTCAAAACTCTTGGAGACCTACTCGACAACTGTCGTCCAATCTGCTTCCTCAGGCTGACGACACCCCTGCAGAGTCTAACGCCGGTCAGTTTACCCCCGGCAGAAAGTGGCGAACGACGACAGGCCCAGCCGCAACGTCCACCGCGTCCGGAACTGGTGAGGACGAGGATGCCAACTTGGCTCCTGGCTCGGCCGAACGAGGTGGTGGGTTTGGGGCGGCTGCCAGACCCGGAGGCTGGAGAGAGCGAGAAAGGATTAAGAAGGCTGAGGGTGAACTCTCCAGTGGAGCTGGATGGAACACTGTCGGCAAGGAGGGCGATTCCAAGGTAATCACGTGGTTTTGGCATACCATTCTGAATTGCTTGAACAGGTTCTCATATGCTCTTGATCTTCGATCCTCTTGTATCTTTTTTAGCGAGATTTCACTTCTCCTGCCCTCGACGGATCCCCTACCGCGATCAACTCTGAATCAAACAACGCCAACAGTAGCAACGCTTACGCTGCACTTCAGCAAGACGGCGACGTCAATCTCATCGACCCTGAACAGGTCGCCGACGCTCAAGAGCCTCAGCCTTCCGCTGCCGATCTAGAGAAGGAGGCTATGGCCAAGGTGTTGTGGACTTACAAGGACCCTACCGGTGCTGTCCAAGGTGAGTTTGTATCTATTGGTGTCTAATCTCTTGATCAATGATTAATAACCAACACATTGTTTGTATTTCCGATAGGACCTTTCTCTGCTCAACACATGCAAGAATGGCACGCTCAAGGATACTTCCCTCCTTCCCTCCTCGTTAAGAGAGAGACGGACAGTGTCTACGAGACCGTCGCCACCTTGACTCTCCTCGCCCCCGACGAGGCGTCCATCTTTTTCCAGCGAGCTCCTGTTCCTCCTGCTCCCCCTGGTTTGCTCCCCACCCCCGGTTTCAGTCCCACTCCCCTCGTTTCTCCAATTCAACGCAACGCATTCAATGTTCAGGATCCTGTTGCTGCCGCCAACCTGCCTGCCGGCTCTCAGCCCGCTCATCCAGAGATGAGGTCGATCGACTCAGACCCATTGGAGCAGTTCCTTTCTCAGCGGTCTGCTATGAGCGGTAACGTGGACCAAGAAGGTAGGTGGGGGGCCAAGGATATTTCTTCTCGACACCAGTTGGCTCCTCATCTTGCTCAGCAGTTTGCTCCTGGCCCTGGAGGATCTAACTTCCAGCAGGTCCTCTCCCCTGGAGGAGGATTTGAGCAAGGAGGGCCTCTCGGATATGGCCATCGATCAACCGCTCCCCGTCATCTCGCTTTCAACGATCCTGGAGTGTTCCAACAGTCTCCTTACGCTTCCCCAATTGCTCAACACGCTCAGCCTTCCCCGTGGAACCAACATGCTCAGCCCAGATACTTCGGACCCGGAGACCAGGGGCCGGCCGGTAGTGTCGGCGCAGGAGCTGGTTTTGGCTATCAGCCGATCAACCAGTTGGCTCCTGGAGCCGGATGGGGAGGTCCGAATGAGTGGCGAGGATCTCCGATTCAATCCCCTGCATTGCCCATGGCTCACCTACAGGCTCAACAGCAGCATATTCATCAGCAACAGCAACAGCAGCAGGCTTACGCTCAGGACCAGCTGAACGCTGCTCTTCAGGCTCAGGCCCATGCTCAAGCCCAGCAGCAGGCTCCCCGAGCTTGGGGTTCGCCCGCACCCCAAGCTGCTCAACCTGTTGATTTGCAGCAGCAGGTTTCCAATCAGACTTCTGCCCAGGCTTCCCCTGTCTCTCAATGGGCCAAGCCTCTTTCTCAATTATCTATCTCGTCCCCTGTACTTGCCTCATCTGAGACCCAGCCTGCACCTGTAGAGGCAGTTGAGTCTATTCTTACTCCTGCCTCCGTCGCCGCTGTTGAGAACGTGATCGAGGCTGCCTCGAAGACTCCTGTATCCAATGAGGAGGCAGTGCCTGCCGCTTCTGTTCAGACGGAAACCAAGGAGGAAGTAATTTCTGTCGCTCCCTCTACCCCCGCTAACAAGAAGGCTTCCAAGGCGGCTGCTAAAGCTGAAAAGGCCGCTGCTGCCGCTGCCGCTGCTGCTATCACTGCGACCACTCCTGCTCCTATTGAGAGGGCTACACCTACTTCCTCAGCGCCTGCCACCCCCGCTTCTGCTACAATTGCTTCTGTCGTCGCTGACAGGCCTTCTGGTACGGCCTCGCCTGTTCCCAAAATTGCCCCCTGGGCTCGAATGGATGATGACTCTACTTCGACCCTCAAGCCTGCTTCCCCTGGCCCGTCTCTTCGAGAGATTCAAGAATCTGAGGCTCGACGAGCGGCTGCCGCCAAGGCTGCTCGACCAACTCCGACCGTTGCGACCACTCTGTCCACTCCTTCCTCCACCGCTACTTCTGTAGGCATTCCTTCGTCTGGAACACCTCCTCCTATCGCGAGTAGCGGACCGGTTTGGCAGACAGCTACCGCACAGACGGGCGCGACGTCCGCACCGGCTAGAACCTTGAAGCAGATTCAGGAAGAGGAGCAGAGGCAGAAGCAGAAGGCTGCCGCTGCTAGACAGGCTATGGCTGGGGCCATGGGAGGCGGTGGAGCTGCTAAGGCCGCTTACGCGGGAGCTCTCGCTCATGCCGGATCGGTCGCCAATGCGGTTGGTTTTATTTCATTTTATTCTAAATATCTCTTTAGTGAATCGAACCATTGACTAATTGATGTGGTTTCTTTTCTTGTGAACAGAACGCCAATGGAGCCTGGTCGACCGTTGGTACAAACGGAAAAGCTGTGCCCGGAGCGTCTAAGCCTGTGTCTCTCCCTTCTTCCGTTCCCCCTCGACCTCCTACTCAGTCCACTGGCAAGTCTTCTGTCCAAGCGACGTCTGGTCCCACTTCGAATGTTTCTACCGCTACCGCTGGTGGCTCTGCCACTTCGGCTGCTGCTAAAGTTGGTCGATCCACGCCCGCCTCGTTAGAAGATATCGCTCCTTCCACTGAGTTCTTGACCTGGGCCAAGACCGCTTTGAAGGGCGTGACCGGTGTTAACATTGACGAGTTCCTCCAGATGTTGCTCGCTTTCCCCCTCAACCCCGACTCGGCCGTCCTAGAGATCATCTCCGATTCCGTGTACGCTCATTCCTCCACCTTGGACGGGCGACGGTTTGCTTCCGAATTTGTCAACAAACGAAAGGCTGACGCAAAGGCACAGAAGGCAGGCACGATCCCTCCTGCTGGACGAGGGAACTCTTTAGCCGACAGTCAGTTCTTCTTTTTTTTTCTTCATTTATCAATTTCCCTTCAACAAGTTAAAACGAAACTGATGATATGCTGTACTCTCTCTTTCGGATGAGATAGTCGTGAAAGCTCAGCCCAAGTCGGTTGATACGGGATTCGGAGCGTTCAAGGTTGTTAAGAAGAAAGGAAAGAAGAACTAAACTTCCATCGTGTCATCTAAGATCATAAGATTGAGAAGAAAAGGAATCAGCTAACGATGCACAGGAAGAGAAAGTGAATGGTAGAAGAGATTGAATGATTTGTTGATTTTAATTCTTCATCTAGATACGGAAATTGTTCTTTTCGATCAGGTTGTACATAAGAGGGAAAAAATATGTTAAGTAGGTTGACATCACAGATATACAGATGTGGATAATAGATAGCGAAAAAGAATGCTGAGAATCAAACTAGGAAGTAAAATACATGCCGGAAAGATGGGCGATATATCAAATAGTCTCAACCTGTGCGGAAGCCTTTCATCAAGCCAATCGCGCCAAAGATCAAAAAAGCTGCAAATAGGCCAAACACGTTACCCATTCCTTCTGGAAGATCCCCATGAGGGTTGGCTTTTGAAAGTGCTTTTTGAATTGGCAGGAACAGCGCACCAACAAGAAGGTTGGAGAGTGTGTTGAGGAGAAGGGATGTTGACGAGAGGGCAACTCTCGCCTGATTTCAGATTACAATTTGTTTGAATTCAGGTCTGTAGTTCCTTAAAGGAAGCATAAATTTGGAAGTTCTGATCGAGGACTCACGCGAACGGGAACGAGCTCTCCAACTAGGACGTATGGGACCGGCCCAAGCCCTAACGATTGACAGCCTACAAACCCAAAGACACCCAGTGCTGCGACAATACCTCTGTGCTCATTGAGACCCCATCCGAGCAAGCTCGCTGAGAAAGCCATTCCCAAAGCAGACAACATCAGAAGTGTCTTCCGGCCTAGAATATCAATGAGAACGATAGGCGGAAAAGTGAGCAGGACATTGAAGGCAGCAATGTAGACAGCCAGCAGGTTGGCTGACGAAGGAAAGAGTGGAGTTAGAATCGAGGTTGAATAAAACATCACTGTAGGGACATGAGCGGTAATCAGTCTGCAAAGCTTTGTGTCTTTTCAGTTCATTAAAGGGACTAGAGAACAAGACGAACCAGCATTGATGCCACTCAACTGCTGAAGTGTCATCGCGCCTATAACAACCATGACACCCCTTCGAATCTCTTTCTCTCTCAACATCTCCCATACTCCCATACTGTCTTCTCCTACTTCCATCTGTTCCATTTCATTCTCTAGTCCGTTCTCAACTCGTTCCGAGGTTGGTAACAATCTTTCTTCCTCGTCAGATAGAGTAACATCTGTCGAAGGGACTGTGTTCTTCTCTTCGGGTTGCAATGTGGTAGGATCAGGAAGGAATACTGAAGTAAGAATCTGGAAGACCGAGACAATGATGGAGACAGAAAGGATAGCTTTCCGAGAGCCACGAAAGTATAGGCCCAAGGTTTGCGCAAACAGCTAATCCCCGTGTAAATGAAAGATGATAAACCCAGAGCGGAAGATGTGGTTGGCATCTTTGAAACGCGCTACAAATAAGTTACAAAGAAGCACGTACGATTCCAAAAACGATACCCAACTGATGTAGCACTCCAACTTTTCCTCCCGCTCCTTGTGCTGACAATGAAGCTAACGCCGGTGGGACGCATGCGATCCCACTCATCGCTCCTACGCCTATGATGGCCCGGCCGACAGCCAAGCCTTCCCACCTGATCACATACGCTTGGATAAGTTCTCCCGATAGAGTGACGAGTGACCAGAAGAGGAGAGGTCGAATGATTCTTGTTGAATCTGTCTTTGGAAGGAAGGGAGCGAGAACCAATCCAACTAGACCACCTAGAGTGTATGCCGAGGTCAGGTACCCAAACTGGATGGTGCTGATGCAAGCGGATGATGGGCGCAGTGAACCCTGTAAGGCTTCAGGGCCAGCACATATCATGGTAGATTGAGAGGCATTAAGAGCCTTTTGATGACAGAGGAAAATATCCAATGTCAGCAAGAAACCTGTAGTCAGTGGACATCTTATCAGAGTTGTCAGCTTACAGAGATGTGGAATCTGTATGTCCATCATCCAAATTGCAAGTGAGGCTGAGTGAGTATTCTTTTTTCTTTCTTATTTTTCAAGGCACTAATTAGGATGCCGAGAATATCAACTGACCCGAAGATGAGACTGGTGATGCACACCCAGGCAATTAAGCACTTCACTTTGAATGTGGATGACAAAGCTGGCATAGCGAGCTGCTTGAGATGAGTATCGAAACGAGGTGATCGGTATATGCTGAACAAGGAGGGCAACACGGATGTTGTGATGGAAGTAGAACTCTTCATTTCGGACTTAGCCGGTTTGGATCTTCTGCGCTCTCACTTCTTGTTCATCCGGCATACAAGTCCACAGGGTTCCAGACCCCGGATAGATTCATGGTATAAAAACAGAAGAAGATACAAAACACGAAAATATGATTCACACAGATATATCTATCTTCAGATATATAAAGAAGGAAAGTTGTAGGGCTTTAGACGATAAGAAAGCAAGTAGGGAAGAAAAGAAAAGAACACAAGTAAAGAGTAATTATACTCTTGCGTCATGCTTCCTGATAGCAGCTGCCAGCAGCTCATCAAACTTGCCACTCTTCTCACACATCCGCCGAAAGATTGAATCTTCTCCTGGAGGCTTTGCTAGCAGCTCGTAAGGAGATGCACTGCTCAGTAAGAAAGAAACAATAGTGAAGACGTTCTCAGTATAATATAAAGAGACAGTGCAAACGGGAGAAATAGGTACATACAACTCTTTCAAGTGACCCTGGTCGAGCACCAGTCTATGATAACGAGCGCGAGATACCATGCATTGATCAATAAATTTATGACTCTACTTCATTTTTAAAAAGTATAAATGCAGAATTGAGCAAACTACGTACAGCCGGTCATAGTCAATGACCGAGGCCAGTCGGTGCGCGATCTGATCATACCAAAAGCATATGCGGTGAAAGAGGAAGATCAAGGCGATCAAAATTATAAAACTGTGAGCATCCAGTGAAAAAATGCGAGATCAGAAGCCATCCACTTACAGTAATGAGGCACGAGTTCTTAAACTCTTCTCGAATCATTCTTTGGAGGATGCTGTCCGTCTCGAAATCGACACTGAAACGATTGGGAAAATGAATATCAATCAGGTGTTGCGGAGACTATTGATTTTGATGGGAATCAATCTTACCTAGCAGTAGCTTCATCCATGATAATGATGGACGAGTTGCGTAGAAGAGCCTAAATAGAGAACGTAAAGGTAAACAATGTCTGAGACATCATCGAAATCGATAAGATTAAGATACAGCAAAGATAATCACTCACCCGACACATTGCCAGTAGCTGTCTCTGGCCCTGAGAAAAGTTTGCGCCGCCCGTGCTAGATTTCGATTGAAAGAAAATATCCATTCAGGGCAAGAACATTTATCAAACGATTAGAATCTAGAAAAGGAGCCTATTTACAAACCTGACTTCAGTATCCAACGTGATTTTTGTTCGGACGGCATTAGACTCTTCAGTACTTGCGTCTAACGCGCCATTCTCCTCATCTTGCTCGTTTTCAACAAAGTTTGGTTTGGACGGTACTCGACTAGGCGCAATGGATTTAGTATTCCCGAGCTGTACTTGTTCAAGTGCTTCTATCAAAGTAGCGTCGTCATGTTCATTGAATGGGTCCAGGTTGTCTCGAATAGTGCCTGTACATGACCATCAAATCGATGAAATGACAAGAAAGTGTACAAGTCAACGTCGTATTTCTTTACTAGAACCTTGAAAATGATAATCCAATAGAGGACAGTTCAGTTTTCGAAGCCATAAACAAAGATCTACACTCACCAGAGAATAACACAGCGTCTTGCGGAATAATTGTGATTCTAGACCGAAGATCCTCCAAACCGATTGAGGTGATATCAATTCCGTCAATCAACTATCCATAGACGTTGAGAAAAGAAAGAAAACCCTCAGTATCACTTAAATTTCTAGCAATGAATTGTCAGCTATATTGAGTTCAGCTCACGATTTTTCCACTGGTTATCATTGGTGTTCCCGAGGTTTGCATAATTATTTCAAGGGCAAAAGTCAGTGCTGAAGTCCTCGAAATCATGTCAACTGAGTACAAATGTCACGATAGGCGCGCACCTTATAGGATCGGAGAACCGCAAGAGTGACATCCCCAATGTCGACTTTCCAGAACCCGTCCTGCCGATAAGTCCGATTTTTTCTCGTGGTCGAATGTCGAACGAGATGCCATGAATAACAGGAGGCAGTTCTGGAGAATCTGTTTGACAAAACAGCGAGAACAGCCAACCGTCATGGTGAGTAATTTGGGATAGAAGCTAGTTTTAATGATGGCTAGACACAGGACGATGGTAAAGGATGGTATACTCACAAGAAACGACCAGGTCTTCCACATGGATCAGCGTTTCAGACGAGTGACTCGGCCAGTACGCAGGAGGTCGATGTCCTTCGATGATCATGGGAGGTTCCTGAGGGATGTGCAGATAATCATTCACTCGCTCGACAGAATTCATCTGCATCTCCAGCTCACTGAACACTCAAAGTCAGTCTTAGGAGCAAGACTAGACATTCGGAGAAGTGAAACAATAGGTTAAACAAACCTCCAGAAACGACACAGCCAGTATATAGCTTCGACAAATCCTTGAGAACTCAAGATAGCCATCTGGACAACACGAGCAACTCAACAAATCTGTGAGTTTGGCTGAATTAATATATAATCGATAGATAGAATTGAAAACTCACTCCACCCCAACCTGCTGAAATACCATTTCTCAAAGTAAGTACAGACGTAACAAAGATGGTAAGCCCGCCAAGACAATCAAATCTGAGGAAAAGCCATCTGTTGAGCATCCAAATGCTTCATCAAAAGAGTTATTGTTGATGTCAGAGTCAGTTCATGAATATTACGATCTCGTACATCACGGCACGAAACTCGCGTTTACTAGATTAAAGTGAAGGGCACAAACAAGTAGAAGTATGCCGAGGCCTTATCAATCTGAGTCTGGAGATTGTCTATGAACCTTGTCTCGCTCGAGAAAGCCCGGATGGTTACCACACCCTCAAGTGTCTCTGAAAAGCGGCTGAAGATAGGGGATCGGGCGATGGCCTCCATTCTCTTGAGATCTCTACCACAGCGGATGTAGTCAACACTGAGTCGCCAGTAGGCATACCCGAGGACTAGACAAAGAAGAAGAAATAGCAAGACCAAGAATAAACTGTCAGTAAATTGAGCACTTTGATAAGAAATTCAGCTCACGAACTCACCCACTGCTGGTACAAGGAACCAGGGTATAATGCTTCCAATCAAAACGACAGCTCCAAGAAGTCCGAACGAGAAATTGATAACGACTTCCAAGGAATCTGATAGATGTTTGTCGATCGTGTCTTGGTCTCGAGAAAATCGATTCACAATTCCTATAAGAAAATGGAAGAAGCCTGTAAGCAGGTATGCGAGTGGATTTATCAAAACAAAACAAAATTGGATAAATAACACACGTACTTCCAGAAGGAGTAGTATCAAACCCTGTTTGAGGCCCCAAAGATGAATTCAGAACATGTCGACGATAAGTTTTCAGTCTATAGAGCTGAGACTTAGAATAGGAAAAAATACACACATCGAGTGGTGGATCGGATAACACTGGACAGCATTTGCGCATGCAGCGTCTTCGACGCCCTGTATGAGCCCCAAAATCCAACGATCTGTCGGATGATAGTAAGGATGACAAATCCCAGGCTGATAGCCGCATAAATTCCTAGGTAGTAGAGCGGGTGCTCGTTAGCTGATGGCCGCGACATTGTCGCGAATGCGCTATGTGCGACTGGCTGTAACGTAGTTGTATTTATTCCAGACGGTAGGTGAAATGGCAATTGTGATAGACTATCAGAGGTAGATCGGTGGTCGGTGGTGATGAATGTTTGAGGTTTTTGAACAGATTCAGAGTATGTGCTGGTCCCTATTGATAGAGGTGAATGGCGTTCAGTGACAGCGTTGTACCCCACAGATGGAAAAAGGTGGTGATTGAACTTACATTCTTTGATCCACCATCTCTCAACGAGATTCGTATTGGCAGAAAGAAACAACAGGATGACGTTGATTGCCCAGAGCCACCGAGATCTCGCTCGGAAATACATGCTGTAGGTTGACCACTACGTTCCCGTCCACAAATCAACGGATAGCCCGCTCAATCAGTCTATGTTATTCACAACCATCTCATGGTAAGACGAGAGACTAACCTTGGTATCTCCGACCTCTCGTTCCTCATCCTTTACCATCTTCCGAGGGTTCTTCTTTGGCTCAGCTGGCTCGTCAGATACGGCATTGCCATCAACAACAACTTCCTCGGCCATAGCTTCAGCGTCAGGCACAATAGAAGACTCGTCTGAGACTTGCTTCTGCTCTGCCGTCACAATTTCGACTAAATGCCCAATTTTCCGAAGCTCTGCGATCGTGCCTTGAATTTCGACCTTACCTTCTACCAGACGAATGAGGGAGTTGGCGATCGGAAGCAGGAGCTGGTTATGATTAACATACAGATAGAGCCATATTAGACAAACCGAGAGAATCGTAGCAGACATCAGATGAATTGAACAACTTAATCTACAAACCTCGACATGATGGGAGACGATGATGATGGTTCTGTTCGCGCACAACGGTCCTGCAAAGCAATCGGTGACCAAAGCGGCAGCCGTGTGAGAATCCACAGCGGCAAGCGGATCGTCAAGCAGAATGTGTTTCGCCCTAGAGTAGATGGCACGCGCAAGCCCAACCCGAGCTTTCTGTCCACCCGAAAGGCTCACACCTTTTGCTCCGATTTCAGTATCGTCGCCGTCCTCAAGCATTTTTAAATCAGGTTCTAGGCAACACGCTTTCACGACATCGGCGTACCGCTTCTTGTCCAGCGGTGAACCAAAGAGAATGTTTTCTTTGATTGACATGTTTTGTAACCATGCCGTCTGTCCAGCATAACAAACCGAGTTTGCGAGCCCGTGTTTGTCGACTGTTGTGGTATTCTTCGGCAAAAGAACATTTCCTTTGATTACCTCCATCTCGCCCAGAAGCGCATATAGTAACGCACTTTTCCCTGCGCCGGTGTGCCCAGTAACGATGGTTAGCTTACCAGTCGGAAACTTAAAAGACAAGTCTGTGAGTTCGAATCGAACAGGCGAGGGTGTAGAGTTTTCGGTGATGTCTGAGGTCGGAGTAGTAGTGGCGACTGAGGCGGATGGCTTATCATGCTTGTCGGTGAAGGAAGCATTGGTAACCCATCGGAAGGTACCTCCAACAAACCCAATTGTGTCATCCATAGGATCCCGTAGGATTGGGCTTTCGGCTTTCTTGAGTGACGATACAAAGTCAGGGACTTCTTCTTCATCGAGGAATTCATCGACACCTAATAGACCAAAGAAAACGTAGAAAGGTGATACGATAATCAGCTGCAAATGGTTTAGCCGTGATGACAGCAAGGGTACGTACGTTTGACGGCGACATAACTGTTTGGACAGGGGATAATATATTTAGTATTTGAAGAAGTTGAACGAGGATTCATATACCCAAAACTATAGAAAATATATTTACGTTTGAAGCAATGAAACCACAGTCATGGGAATACTATAGTCCAAGAAGACAAGAGATGATCAGGTTTTGGCGTGTAACAATCTAGACTTCTCAGATAATTCTTTGAATCTTGAAAAGGCTTACATGTTCAATGGTTGACCTGTACGTTGTTTTCGGACAGAACATCAGAGAGATCAATTATCAATCGCTCGAAGCGCTCCTGGATAGATCAATTGGTACTTACGAAGCATCGAGAACAAGGAGAGAGCGGTAAAAGCGACTCCAACGGTCAGTTCTCCGTGTTCAAGCTTGATGAAAGATACTTTGTTACATGATCAAATCGGCATGTTCAGCGCTCAGCTCTTTCTCTTGTGAGGCAACCGATCGATAAAAAGACGAAAGGTACATACGGAATGACACAATAGTAACTCTAAAATCCGAGATCCCGACCCAAAGAATCAGCCTTTCTACAACTCACCCAAGGTGGTATCGCGCGTGGGGTACTCACAGCATAGGCGTCACACTCCATAGCACCTGAAACAAAGTCGCGTTGATCCGTGCTCGGGTCAGAACATTCAGCTCTGTCTGCCTAGCGTCTGTTACTCGTTTGATCCATTGTCGTTCCCAAGCAAAGAACTTGATAAACTTGATCGCGTTGATCAGTTCACTATGATCATCAAATAATACAGATCAAAGCATAAGAGTCAGTGTTTGGATTTGGTATGACAAGAGGGTATGAAGCGAATGTCTACGACTAACTTCATGACGTTCATTCGCTTGTCTTTGGCGGCGAGGATATCCTCTTCAATCTGGAAACGGACGAACCGTTATCGAACGCTCGGTCAACCGTAAAACGTCAAAGTCATAAAAATAGAGAGAGCACACTGACTTTGACCTCCATTTTGGATACAACAGTATTGATGGGCATCACAGCTATCAAGATGAAGAGTCCAGCAAACGCAGACCAGGAAAGGATGCTGAAAGTGATCTCGGACCGTCAGACCTGTTTTCTTTCTTTTTTTTGTCGAAAATTCTCAAATGGAACGACGACAAACTTGTATAGGAAGGTGCAACAAACAATAATCTCAAACGGAGCTTCACAACAAGAAGAAAATCGAAGGGAGAGACAGTAAAAGATCAGGTTTTTATGTTTCACTAAAAGCCTAATCAAAGAAACTTTTGATGAGCTTACCTCCATACAATCTGTTGACAATGGTGACAGCATGGGCGATCTCATCGGCATCACCAGACATCAAGTTGACAATCTTGCCTGTTCCTGCAGACCCTTTGCTCTCGGATACTCCGGATTTATCCTTTCGCCTTAGAGCCTGTTTGGTCATCCGAGTTTTCGAACAAACACATCCATCAGATCCCATCAAGTCTCCTGAGGCACACATATTCATGGGTAAGAGGAGAAAGATCCACATACTTTTTCATAGATCGCACTACCCAGTTGACTTCTTATTCGCACGCAAGCTCTTCTAGATAACCAAAGATGGTTGAGGTCGGCTTGTGCGTTGAGGAAACTGACAAGGAGCGCTAGGCCTGCGTAACAATATGCTGTGGAGATCTTTTCTGGTGCTGGGTTTTCAAGGGCCTCGATGATTTGCTTGACGAGATAAGGAGCAGTACTATGCGCAAAATTCAAGACGAGAAAGATCGTAGAGAATTAAACATTAGCTTGTTTAAGATGTATAGAGAGCTGACAGAGAGGACGGCAGGACTTACTACTGAAGCATGACAGCGACGAATGTCAATACGCATGTCATCGAAAGATCAAACCCATGCGCTCTACACAACCGACGAAGCAGTCCCAGCCTGGCCGTTTGCTTAAACTTTGCATAGAGAGGTTTTGAGCGTTGAGTAGGGGAAAGAGCATAGACATCTGAATCTTTCATGTGTCCGGAGACTCCTACTTATTGTAATTCGAGATCGAGGCATTGGACGAGAAAGATGTGAGTCAAGGACATGTTCAGCTTGAGCGAGGAAGAATCGAGTAAACCAGAACGAACCTTTCAAGATCAAAGGTTTCAGCCAACTGAACGATATCCAATCCCACAAACTGCATCCATCCTCCGGGCTGGGCCCCATATTATCCTGTCCTTCTTTCTCGGCCTGTTTCTCTTGTTCGTACGATGTCGGAAGAGTTTCTACCGGTAAGGAGAGCGAGATTAGGATGAGCACGGTCGATACTACCGCTGATAGTATGGAGAGTACGATAGTCGGCCATCTGAGCGCCGAGTCGTAGATTACGAAAATGGAAATGGCTAAAGAAAATGAAGGTCTGAGGAATATAGCTATCAGATTAAGGCATCTGTGGTCCAAATACAGGAGGGACGCGACAGGTGCAATACATCAATATCTGACTACATGATCTCGCCAATCTTTCACGAAAAAAAAGAAGAAAAAAAAACCACATACGACGAAACCAACTGGAGAGTATGAAACACAAAGATGATTGGATGAAGTGTTTGCCTCGGATAAAGAGCCGGGTAGATTGCCGTGTATAGCTGGATCGGTGTAAAAAGAAATCAACAGATATGACAAATCAAGACAAGTCTCACGACGAAGAGGAACCACGCGCTCCATTCCGATACATACCCAGCAAACTCCTAAGGCACCATCAGCCCCGATGATTCGTCTGTATGCAGACGAATCACTCCAAAAATTCCATCCGACTTTGGCACCATAACACAATGCTATCCCTAAAGCGCCTGAGGCCAGAACGGTTGCTTTCCAAACAGGAAGACCTCGATTAGATGCCTTGTCATCAGGATAAAGATCTCTGAGTGTCAGGTCTCGACCGAGGTACTTGAGAGGTTTTTCAAAAAGACAGTGCGATATTTTTCTCGGGAGAATCTGTGGAATTGTCGGTAGAGACGGTATGATATACAGGATGATGAACGAAAGAACAGGATTGATATAGATCATTATGTGGCCATAGTTATGGCCATGGTTAAATAACATAATTGGTGGTGATATGATGAAAAAAGGTTCAGCCTTGCAGATTGGAGAAGTCGTGGTTCTCTTTTGGAAGAAAGAACAGAGGGGGAACAAATAAAAGGCATGTTATAAGAACAGAGATATTGCTATTTATGCATTGTTGTTCTCAGCGGTGTAAAGAAAACACAAAGGAGAAGTTTAGAGTGAAAAAGTGAATAAGTAAAGAAGGAAGTAATCACACATGGTAACAACATCAACGCCGGGCGCTTGTTTTATATGCCGCCCGAGCGCAACAAGCGATTAAGGAGAAAAACGAACAACAAGCCAACCAAGAGAGCCCTCAAGCTCTGCCACATTAGATGAGAAATATACTGACAGTCTGGCCAAGACCATGCCCAGTATTCGATGATGCTGACTACTCGGGCTACTGGAAGGAAAACTCGAAGCGCACCGTAAGAGAAAGCAAGGAAACGCAAACAGCAAATTGCGGCCCATGTGGGTCTCCTTGCAGTTTCTCGGTATGTCAGCAGCAAGCTTCATCGCATCATCCTAACTCTATTCATCTAATCTCTTCTAGTCTTTCGGTAATCTATCTCGGGTCAGACATTGGAACTCCGACTGTTGTAGTGAACTTATTCAGAATGATTATTGATCCCCAAGAAAACTTAATGCTGATTGATGGGTCCGGTTTCGGTCAAGAGACAGGGTTGCCAAAGTTGAATTCTTTGGAAACTGTGATGGCACGTATAAAGAGATTGAATAAAGGGATCAAAATCATATTTCACTCTTCCGCAATCTCGGTATGTCAATATTCATATTCAATATCGATCACAACATCATATAGCAAG
Organism: Phaffia tasmanica; assembly: GCA_014825565.1. Classification (NCBI taxonomy): domain Eukaryota; kingdom Fungi; phylum Basidiomycota; class Tremellomycetes; order Cystofilobasidiales; family Mrakiaceae; genus Phaffia; species Phaffia tasmanica. The sequence goes on along the minus strand of MVAI01000202.1, from coordinate 11,318 downwards.
TAGAAAGAAAATAGAGCAGAGAAGGAGATGTCGAGCATGTAGAGATAGAGGCAGGCCTTGAACAAGATCTAAGAGGCATAAAAGAAGAGCGCTCGAAAAAAGAGACAAATTTCCAAAAGTAACAAAAGAGTCTCGGGATGTTACTGAGAGGGAGATTCTTGAAGAAGACTACAGACGAGAGCCAGGGTCAGGGCCGACCCTGGCGTGGAAGGAGTTTATTTGGATTTTCTTGCAGAGCATGAACAAAATAGAATCGGATACGTCGTTGGTTTCCACTGAGAAGATAAAAACATAGAGACAAGTTTAATTTATGTGTGCAAAGAAAGACAAAGTAGAGAATACGAACAGAAATCAAGATGCCACCGAGCTAGCCAAGGCAAAGCAAAATTGGGGCGAGCAAGCAAATATCCCGGAAAGTTTGCTTTTCAACGGATGAGGTCGAAGTGTAGAGGTATGAATACCATTTCAGTCAGAAAGAAGGTTGATTCAAACTTAAGCCTTCATGACGGCCTTTTCCAACAGGTTAGCGTGAATCGACGCATAGTCAACATCGTTCTGTCCGGGCTGTCGTCGAACGATAATCTTTCGTCTAACTCCGACAGGGGTGTAAGCAGGGGGGCAAGTTTCGTTTCTGTGGTTGGCGAGGCGCATAAGTAGAACTGCTTCGTCAGGGCTTTGTGATCGGAAACCAAGAGGTAAAGTGTCTACATACGAAAACGTAGGAGGAGCTTGCTCGGCGTGATTGGCCTGACCAGTGATGTTGACAACAGAGGAGCCGGTTGCTTTGTCAAAAGTCTTCGGGAAAGAAGCTCCGGAGGAGGAGGAGGAGGAGGAAGAGGACTTGAAGAAAGACTTGAAGGGCGACATGATACGTAAGTCGAGTTTGTTAGTGTTGGTAATAGTGATGTTTGACTTTGAAAGTGAGTAGAGGACAAGACGATGGACTGAAGAACAAATTGACAGATGGGAAAGAAGGAAGAACGATCAGAAGCAAGGAATACCTTATACTCTTTATGTGAGGTTCCTGTCACTAGCCCAACTAGTATTTGTATCCTTCATTGTTCCTTCCAGGACGGACGATGTTGATTCCAAATCCGTTTTACGAATAATGACTGATCATCCCCCGCAATCTGTCGGATCCGAATGATCGCCATCGGTGTTGACCGGAAAGTTCAAGAGCTCAAGAACCTGAAAGAGCTGGGTGAGCATAGAAAAGAGAGATGACTCTTTGGACTAGTGACTAATCCGTTGTGGGGGTATCGTTAGTTTTCTCGGATCTCATGAGAGGGATCCGGTCTAGATCGAGTCAGTCCGGACGGGGATAATTCTGAGCCGGTCGGCTCCTGAAAGCAACCGACTTTGCAGCAGTCGTATTATCGGGTGAAGCCGAAGCCGAAGACGAAGACTACGGCACGTAACCCTAAAAATGTAAAATAAGGCTCGCGAAGCTGTACGACAACGAAGGACCCGTCCTTGAATGACCTCATGTTCTTCTACTTTATATACATCAAGTCGAGAGAATGATCTATGAAACGATAAGCATGTGCCGAGAGAAGCAAAGCAAGAGTGATAGATGACTACGACATAGATTAACCAAAATAGCAGAACTTGTGTTCTTAGGGATTATATCGATTTAAAACATGAATTAACAATAGTACAAAAAAAATCTATTTTCTTCTTCTCAGAAGAAAAGGTATAACTGACTAGATTATTGGGAACCGTAAATTCAAGGTAAGCAACAAAACTTCTTGTCTCTTTTCGAACAAAACATCACGACCCAGCTCTTAATCAACTTTTCTTGGCAAGTAACGAACTTTGTTCCAGACAATAAGAGTCAAAAACTCTTGTAGACTGAGTATCCTTTTGTTTCGTTTTTGTTCGAGGTCAGGCAGGTAAAATTAAGTTCCGTCGGTGTCATCATCGCCTTATTGATGCCGAATAAACGTGTCACTCGGTGAATCGTGGTTGACTAACCACCTGATGGCTTGGTTCGTTTATCTTCAGCTACTTGTTTATCATATCGGGCTCGTACTTCCTGCAAGGAAAGGGCATGACCCGCTTGATCTACTTGGCTTGAGGGCTTGGCTGGCCCGGATGTGGATGAATGTGCATATGTGCGCGAGGAAAAACTACTCAATAAATCACGAGTTATACCTTGCTAGCTTCGAGATGGATACAAACAAGGAAGAAAAAATTGCAGGATAGATACTAAAAAAAGGAGAAAAAGAAGGAGACAAGCACATGATCGAAGATAGCAGGTTCACGAAACCTCCTGACATACTTTATTCTTATTTACTTATTTACTTACTCGTTTATTTATTTTATTTTGGAAATTTACATATAGGAATCCAGCGTAACGGTCAGGATCAAATTAATCCTCCCGTCAGAAAACAAGCAAACGAGCAGGAAGGTGATCGATATATTATCTTCAACAAACTCTTTCCTGCGGGATGTATTCTCTTGATTTTGTTCAAGCGCTCGTAGAAAAACCCGCTCGATACTTCTTGTTCTCGATTAGTACTAAAAACGAACAGAACATGAGGCTTAACATGCGAATTAGCATATAGTGTCTGTTTCAATTCTTTTAAAAAAAATGAAAGAAGAGGCGCTAGGCCAAAAATTGCGCCCGGATTGACACGCGAAAGGGCAATCAGAAAGAAAGAGCGCAAAGATGGAGGGTTTTAGTTCAGTCTCTTTTCTCGAAAACATAGCTTTGTGAATCATTTCCTTTCGATGGCATTCGATCAAAAAACGGTTTTCAAATCTAATAAGGAGTGAAATTTACAGTGTGGTAAGAAGAGTTTGATCAAATTTAGGGATTAAAATCAAACGAGTACGAGCCAGATGGGGAGATAGAAGGTAGAGGATAAAGTGACAGAAGGATAGGAAACTGCGTGCCAGTGACCGACCGTTGGAGACTATAGACAAAAGGAATGCGAACCTAGATTGGCTTTTTAGAATGTATAGAAACAAGGATAAAAGAAGTGAAAACGAAATGACCCGAGAGAAAGACGGGATGCGATGCAAAAGGTGAGGACGAAGACTCGTATACAATGGCTAGGATTCATAAGTAGAACAGCAGGAGAAACAGAGAGCGACAAAAATAAGATAAAAATAATGAAAGGTGGTGAATGAAAAGATAGTAAGACAAGAGGTCATGACATGTACAAAAACTGGGCGGATAGATAGAAGGAGGAAGAAGCGGGACTAAGGACCGTTCAATCCTAGCCCGAGCTGGTCATTCTGTATACTTGATTGCTGTTTGCACGACGAAAAGAAGCCGGATCCGTTCCATCCGTTGGCAAGGCCGAGAGTTTGAGAATCAGGCGTAGCCGGGAAACTCGACTCTGCATCTGATACATCCGAGTAATCCATGTCGAAATTCGTCTGGTCAGTATCCGAGAAGATGCTTGACTGGAAGGACTGTTGACTGTGGTGTGAGAGCGGAGCTGAAACCATGGTAGCAAGAGGTGACCGATATTCAGACTCGAAAGCTGTTTTCGAGTACTTGTTTTCCAACCGTCCTATGCCGTCACTCAGTTCCGGGGAAAATGAGGGAAGATCGAAAGGTGTGCTGTCCTCCTCCTTTTCTTCCTCTTCCTCTTCCTCTTCTGCATCCGCCTCCTCTTCGGTTGTGTTGGTCCAAATAGATGAGTCGTCATCCGAGCTAACATACTTTAGCCGTCGGTGCGCTTTGGAAGGTTTTGTGATCTCGACAGGCTCGACCGTCGGGATAGGGATCGGAGAGGCACCGAGAGAGGACGAAGGAGATGGTTCGAACAAGATGTTGTCTGCGGTAACATCCTTTTCGTCTGTTGGACCGACGAGGTCCATAGAATCAAATGGCACTGTCCATTCTCTAACACTGAGAACCAACTCTCTAAGCTCAGGAAGACCAATCCGTTGGGTGGGATCCTGGACAAATATTCTCTTGAGGATCTCGTTCGTCTCCAAGCTGATGGGAAGGATTGACCGGAGGGTGTCTGGGTTGTGAACGAACATGCGGTAGGTCTCGTCTGTGAGCAAGCATGCTTGACGCCAAGGGTTTCGGGCACATGTCAAATTGACGAGAATGATACCAAGTGACCAGACATCGTTCTGTTTCGGGAAGTAGAACGGAAGCGAGTTTACGGATTGTGCTTGACATTCTAAGCGGAGAAAGGAAGCGAGATGAAGCATAGCAAGAAAATTCAAGGAAGACGGAATCAGATGCGTGACAAAAGAGGGCCAAGGCAAGAAATTTCCAAGGGAAAGACATACCAGGAGACATGTAAAAAGTGGAGCCACAGCCGAAATCGACTGAGCGTACGTCGGTGGTAGCGAGGCCAAAGTCCGCTAGACAAACTTTTTCGCCATAGGATCCGCAAAGGATGTTGTCTGGTTTGAGGTCTCTATGGTAGATACCGAGTGAGTGGCAATGACTATAATGAGAAGAAACAGAGAACGGATGAGCTGGCTAATCAGGCGAGGGAAAGCAAAAACGAAAGGAAAGGAAACTCACGCCACGGCATCAAGGATCTGAAGAAAGACTTTGGTGATGAGATCTGTTCGGCCTTGATATCTGCATCTCACTGTGATCATACCAAAGAGATCGCCATGGTCGACATAGTCCATGACGACATAGACGACGTCTCTTGTTTCAATCACCCGGTGTAGGGTGACGACGCTCGGGTGGGCCGAGGCGAGTGTATGGAGGGTGAGCTCCCGACGTTGAAATTTCTTTTGTCGTTCATCTAAATTGCGGTTGTTGAGACACTTGACGGCTATTCCATTGAAAGTTGATACAGCAGGTAGAATTGAAGACGAGATAAAAAGTAGGGCAGAGGACAAAGTAAGAATATTAGCACGTTAAAATTGTGGTAACAGGGTCAGGCCCAAAGAAGAATACATGAACAAAAGGAAGGAACCGAGAACGAGAATCAGACTGGAGCGGAAGAAATCCGAACGAACCATAGTATGGTGGCTGGGCGGAAGCCAGATTCCGAGCGAGGTAGACCACGCCGTATGCGCCAACGCCGAGGACAGATACGAACTGAAGTGTACCATGGTCAATGACCAACCCGATGAGATTCTGACAATTTGTGGTGAACATGGCTAGGAAAGAAGGGTTGAGGATGCGAGAGAGAACGAGAACGATATATAGCAAGCAAGAAAGGAAAAGAAAGAAAGAGAGGTAGAACGCGACGGGGCTTGGTTCGACCGAGCGAACGTCCGTCCGTTGATGAGTGGTGGTAGGTAAAGTGTATTGATGGAAGGGAGGAAACGAAATAAGAGCGGAGAGAGTCAAGAGAAAGAAGGAAAAAACGGAAGGTTGTCTTTTAAGTAGAGAGGTACTAAATCTAATGGGGAAGAGAACAATGAATTCAATGGAACACAATAGAATTAACGGAAGAAAGCAGAGGAAGCAGAATGAACAAAGCCCGAGAGAGAAAGAGAAAGGAAAGTGGGACGTTCGAGTAGGTTTGTGTGGGGGAGGAAGGGTCCAGGATAAGCAAGCTGAGGAGCGCCCGCGCATGCACGCGCGCAGGGCAAACAACCGTGGGAAAGATCGAGACCTCGGCCTTAATCTAATTTCAAAGTCGGAACACTACGGCAATCGACCGATTCTCTTTTGTTTGCTTTCCATGGTTCCTTCTCCCCCCACCCTCCCGATCGGGTACTAATTGGGGCAGATCAGGGCAAGATGGCTTGCTGGCAAAGTGACTTATTCATCCGAGCGAGGGCATGGCTGATCGAAAAGGCACCTGCTGGAAGGCTGCATGATAAATTTAAAGGAACTTTAAATTGGAACCTCCTTCTCTCTGCTTCCTATACTATCTCCAGGCTGTGTGCTCCTTTTCTCCTTTCTCTTTTGTTCAATGCATTCTGATTGTCAATGATTGTTGTGTTGTTCCTCAGTCTTATCAGCTTAATTGTGGTAATTATGAGTATCGCGTCTGTCTGTTTACCTAATCTTCTGTTTACTTCTTTCTCTTTCTTTCTTTCTCTCTCGGTTTGCCCCTCTCTGTCTCGCTCTATGTCTCTCTCTATGTGTGTGTCTCTCTCTCTCTTTATCTTCCCCCAACACGTTAGGTTCACTACTGACGGAGTAACAACAATGCAAATTACGTCACTACACCTGTTAATCCCCCGTACCTCAGCGTAACCAGATACCGATCTAACGGTCACTCCTTGCAATTGAACCTCACGTGACTAAAGATAATATGTTACACATCATGCAGTGCCAAGAGCATGAAAGAGCTGTAACCCTAAAAAGCTGTGGAGAATGACGGACGACTATTGATTCATTTAGTTCCAATACCTCCTTTTTTAAATCTTTCATCCCGTTTTCTATTCTTCAGAATTATATAGTTCAGTCTGATTATGCCCGAACATCTTGATCCGGGTTTTGATGTTATGTACTTGAAGCTAAACTTGGAATGAACTTGGAATTTTCCTCATTCTCACCATTCTCAACATCCTTACCAGCACCTTTCTTTCCTTGAATAAGGATCATCTGTTCGATTGAATAGAGTAGATTCGTTCACCTCTTCAACTACTTGTCAAACATGGCCGATTCTCCAGAGTTATTCGGATACCCGCTAAAATATATCTCGTCAGTATCCTTCTTGTGAACTTCACATTTGAAGCACACATCGTTCTAATTTCGTGTTTGACCTTGTCGATCTGCCAAACACTCTTCTTTTCCTCCAGCCTTATCTCGCTTGCACTCCAGAATGCGTCGCTTAGCGTGTGCATGGCATACTCTAGACAGTCCTTGTCGTCATCGGTCGCCTACTCGCCCGCCACAGCCGTCCTCGTCAACGAACTCCTCAAACTAACCATCTCGACCGCTATTGCCTTCTACAGAACATCGGACGAGACGACTTCTGGATCTGCCGGCTTTTTGCCAGAAAAGTATGGTCAGGCCCAACCGGTTCTATCGTCTGGCTGGAGTCCGAGAGAGATCAAGAGTCGATCGAAAAAATTGTTTGCAGAGGTATTTTCCTCAGACAGTTGGAAGCTGGCTGTGCCTGCCATCTGTGAGTCCTTTGTATATATTCATTTCTGCTTGCGTATGCCTTTGCTTTCGTGTACTGACGTGTTTTTTTTCTTTCTTTTTTTTGCCTTTCCCTCACAAAAGTGTATGTCATCCAGAACAATTTGCAGTATGTGGCAGCGTCAAACTTGAATGTCGCTACATTCTCGGTGCTTTACCAAATGAAGATCCTCACCACCGCCGGATTCTCGGTCACCATCCTGAAGAAACGACTCGCACGAAAACAATGGCTTGCTCTCGTCCTGCTCGCTATCGGCGTAGGAGCCGTCCAGATCCAGAGCATCAGGGCATCTCCCCCGACCTCGGCTTCATCCGGAAGAAACCACATGGATCCTTTGAAAGGATTTCTCTCCGTTTTTGCCGCCTGCTTCACCTCTGGTCTCGCCGGCGTGTACTTTGAGTTTGTCCTCAAAGGCACACAGGCAGATCTCTGGGTCCGAAACATTCAGCTTAGCTCGTTCTCCCTCATCCCCGCCGTATCTCCCATCGTGCTCGAATTTCTCGCTGCGGCCCCGTTCGCCCATCCTGAACCCGCCCAGAGTTGGCTCGACAGAATGTTTATTGGTTTTGATACCTCGGCCTGGCTCACCATTCTCATCCAGGTCCTTGGTGGTCTTTTAACGGTACGTTCCTCTTCTCTCTTTTTCTTTCTCGCCATTCACAACGATACTCACTCTTTCTCGTCTTACTCCCACCAGGCAATTGTGATTAGATACGCAGATAACATCCTCAAAGGATTTGCCACCTCACTCAGTATCCTCATCGCTTTCGCTGCCTCGGTCTTTCTGTTTGGATCGGTTGTCACGCCTGGCTTCCTCTTTGGCTCGGCCCTCGTGGTGAGCAGCACCGTCATGTACGCGACGAGCGAACCGATGGCGAGCTCGCCTACCGCTCAAATTCAATTGAATCAGGATGAGTTGCAAGTCGATAGAGTGCTGGATGAAGAAAATCTTTTGGGTCGACAGATCGAACTGGACGACCAACGCCGTCTCTAGACTTTTTCTTTTCCCGGTCTTTTTTAATATTATATACATACACCAGTAATCCACATACATCCGTCTCTTTTTCTTTTTTCTTTTTTTGCCTGCTGAAACCGTTCGCTCGCCACCTTTCTTGTTTCCTTTCAAAGGAGGGGTTATCTGTTTACTCGAATTTTTATTCAAAATTTAATCAGAATCGAACTTACCTATTTAACCCCTCTTTCTCTTCTACTTTCATATGGTTACCTTGTTTTTTCAGCCGTTCGGACTTGAACTTGTCCCTTGTCTATTGGAGATTATGAAATTATTTTCTGGGTTTGACATAGAGGTTGTTTCTTCCATTCCTTTCCTGCTTTTCCCTGATTCTAACGACGACGATGTCGATAATTGTGTTTCGATAGATCAGTTTCTTTTTTCATCCCTCGCTCTTTCAGTCTGCTCACTCTTTTTTTTTTTTTTGACTCCGAATGAAGGATACGAAGATTGGTGTCGTGTTTGCATCCTGTCGTGACGATACCTCCGATAAACTCAAGATGGGTATCTGTCCGACCCAACCGATTTAGCTGTCGAAGATTTCGACAAAGTATTGAAAAGCTACCCGCTCATCTTGGCTTCCTTGTGCACCACTGACTGACTTTTCGAACGAGTGGATAAACCATCACACGCTGCAAGTTTCAGGTTTCATCGAGATTTTAGTTTTGATATTCTTCCCGTTCGAATCACATATGCTTTCTCTTCCTCTTCCTATATCACCTTGCCCTCCACATCCCATTTCAACACTTTGGGTTTCTTCCACAAACAAATAATGGTCTAGAATCCTTTCTTTCCGGCGAGAGAGAGAGAGAGAGAGAGAGAGATAGAGAAGGAGAGACGAAAAGAGAGGGGTAAAGGATCTTTGTTCAAGCAGACACTTGAGATTTGGGAGCCTCAAGCGAGTCTCCAATCCGACGGGCTTCGCTCACCACCTCCGAGACGGACGACAAGCTAATTTGTTTTGTTTTTCGTTCAGTTCCAAAAAAAAAGGGCAGATGATATCGTTAGTTCTCTAACGAGTCAACCGAGAAATGAAAGTAAAGGTAAAAGTGGTAACAAGAGAAACGATACGCACTTTTCATCCCAAGCGGCCAACTTTTGCTGCAACGATTTCCACTCGTCCGATCCGAAATCTTGGACGTAAGCTCGCTGAACTCGAACGGTCTTGGATGGCTGGGAGAGTTTCGCAGAGAGGACGTTCAGTCGGATGGCTTTTTGACCGGGTGTGAATTTTTCGTGGTGTGTGTGTTTGTTAAAATAAGGAGGAGTGAAAAGAAAAAGAGGCATCTATGTCAGAGTTAAGACTCTTTCTCTCCTGTTCTTGACAAAATGAGTAAACGCGACCATCATCTTGGTAGCCAAGAATGAGAGAAGGATATGCACAAACAAAGACAAAAGCGGAGGCTCCTTCGGAAGAGGAAGAGAAAGAAGAAAATCGAAACGAACCATCAATGATCCAACTCTCGACCTCGGACTCTTCCACACTCAAAGCCTTGGCAATCTCAGCGTAGCTGACTACTCCAGACGAGCTAGCCGAGCACAACGAGGCAAGAGCAAGGAACTTTGTCTTTCGCTCGGGAGACTGGGATTCAAGGTCTGAGGGAGTAAAAGGAAAGGGAAAAGGAAAGAAGGAAAAGGCGAAAGAAAGGTTTAAGTTCTTGTGGAAAAAGGCAAGGTCATTTCTGCTAGAGACTCACTACTGTTGGACTGAAAGAACCATAAGAAGAAAGATATTTTTCAAAAGAAAAAGGTAAGAACGAGAATAGATCAACATGTCAGATATCTATTCCCAACCAAAGCAAGCCTTACCATGACTGAAAGAGAAGTTATGTCGACTGATGGATAGGATGTGAGAAGTGAGAAGTGAGAAAATGGTACAAAATCGAATTAGTTGGAAAATTAAGAGAAGGCTGACTGCGCTAAGAAATCAAGCGAACGAATTCTTCTAATGATCAATACAAGTAGTCATTAGGCAATTCTACGAAATTCCCTAATGTTTTTTTCCTTCGTCTTTTCTGCTCGGTCATCACAATCCCGATTACCTTCTATCATTAACACCTTCTATTTTCTCTCAAACAAGTTAGAGTCTGGTGAGGACTCAAGAAGGAAACGAAGAAGGAGAAGAAGAAGAAGAAGAAGAAGAAGAAGAAGTAAATCAACAACTAAAAACAAAACCGAAAGGCTCAGACTATCGGTCATCAGAAGACCATCTGTGCCAGATTCTTACAATAGGGACCATATACCCAGCTTAGAAGCGCCATTGTTCTTGCCCTTCATATCGCTTCGTTCAAGGGTAGGTTACTCTCCTCCGCTTCACTCAGAGCCTTGTCATCTCGCACTGATTATTCGACCAGAAGGAGGAATAATTCATCACTATATACTGTCTGATCTTGTTCTTAGAGAGATGAAAAACACTGAATAGAAATCTTATTCTTTCGTTCTGTCGATTATTTTGATTCAGAGTTTGGCCCTTCCTCTGGTCCTTCAGCCGGGCTTCTTATTGAAATCATTCCCTTCCTCCTTGCGAGTGAACATCTTTCCCGGACAGAGCGTACAACTCGATCGATCTACTCTCAGATCGCTCGTGTCTTGCATCTTGTCCAGACGTCCCTCTTAGACGGCTTGTCCTTTGGACACGTTCTTCTACTTTCCCTTTCCTCGTTCTTCTTCAGTCATGGCGTCCTCTCAGCAAAGTTCTTCCCAACAAGTCCCAGCATCATCCGGCTCCGCTCTCCTAGCTCGGTCGAGACAGGCAATGTCCCGTCGACCACAAAAGGGGTTGAAGCTACGGATAGCAAATCCGGATGGATCAGACGAAGACCAAGATCACAAGACAGGTCCCAAAGGGGAAGAACTGTCTATGCATGCTGATATCAACCAAACTCCTGTCAACACTCTTCAAGATGGTCCGTCGTCCGGTAATCCGCCTCCACCTCCGCCTCCGCCTCCGGTGTTGCTCTCTCATCATCAGTACCAGCCGACATTCAACTACCCTTACCCTCCCAACTACTATCCGATCTCACCGTTGTATCATCCGGTTCCCTCCAGAGCCCATACTTCACCCGATGACTATGTTTCGCCCGTTAGTACAACCGAGCAAACACCGTTCCCTCATCGAGGAGCAACTACTCCGCTTAGTACTCAGCAGACCATGCTCTCACCGATAACAACATCCTATCTATCTGATGGCTACCGTGGAGGAGGTAGCGATTACTCTTCTAACTCATCCAAACCTACGACTCCTGCTACAGGTCTTCCCCTCCCTC
>MVAI01000201.1:0-36735 GCA_014825565.1 Phaffia tasmanica | reverse complement strand
TGTCTGTGCTCTCCTTAAATCTCTCCACACAAAACACACAACACACAACATTACACTCATGTCTGTCGTCCCATCCAGTCACGGAATTCATCGAAGCGCGTTCAACTCCAAGCCCAACACACATACACATACACATTCCCACAGCCTTAACAATTCTTTCCGCTCAGCTTCAGCTTCTCCTAGACCTGTCATCAGAAATACAATGAATCCATCCGTCCCCACTGTCGTTCCTTCGGGCATTACTTCCTCTACCGATACTATCGCCACCACCAATCATTCGTCCAAGCCTGTCCGGCAGTCACACAAAACTACTCCTGCCAAAGGCACTACAGCCACGACGGTAGTGGCAGCAAGTCAGATTCCTGGTCTTCTCACCCTCAGTAAACCATTAGAGGACAAGTTCGCAAGTCGACCTGTATCCAGGAAAAACAATCAATCGCATAAACATCAGGTTTGTATTTTCTCGCAACGGCCGTTAGGCTACTTTTTTCTTCTTCTTTTCCTTCCCGCTTCCCTTCGTCCATCAAGCTCATTCGCTCATTTCTTTGATTCTGTCTCTTTCTTTCTTCTTCCTTATTTAGAACTCTACCCAACGAACTACAGGTTCTGATAGTGTTCATGCCGACACTTCTACAAAAACCGTTCCAGATAAAGATGTTTCTAACAAATCCCCTCGACGTTCTCGCCACAAGCGAACTAAATCGGACGGTAATCAGCCCGGCCCCACTGTCGATGTCCTACACACATCCATCCCTGGTGTCACTGAACCCATCCAGAAGCGTAGACCCAAGGCTTCTTCTATCCAACGATCAGCCTCCCGCACCTCTGGTCGAGCTCGGGCAAGACCGGTAAAAGAAGAGTCTGAGGAAGACGATAGTGAAGAGTGGGAGATGCCTAAGGAGAAGCGAGGAACCGATGTGTTGACTGTTAGTCTTTGTTATCTTTTTCTTTTTCACCCAATCTTTCATCTAATCCGCCATCTATATTGTCTCCGTATATCGCGTCTGTTTATTTTGCTCTCGCTTCATAGTGGCAGCAGACCTCCCCTCCTTCTACCACCTCTGCTCCAACAAAATCGACTCCAAAGACCCCTTCGCCACGAGCCCAGGTGAATCGGCTGCACACCCGATCGATCTCGCCTTCTCCTCTCGTTTCTATGTCTACACCCGCTTCGACGACTAACTTAACCTGGCAGCAGGCTTTATTTGAATCCCCGGCTCCAGCTGTGGCATCCAAGAAGAAAAACCAAATGAACAATTTACGGCGTCGGTCTTCTTTCGAATCCTCTTTGGCTTCTTCCGCTTCTGCTTCTCCCGCTCAACCTGTGAGTGTGACGTCGCCGTCCGCCGTCAAGTCGGCAAAGGGCCACACGTTCCCTCGCGCCCATCATCTAGCCCAGCACAATCAAAGGACTACTTTCGGACACGCAAAGTCAACCAGCCTCACTACGCTCGGCTTCGCTAACGGGCCAGTCGAATCTGATACGGACCCTTCTGCCAAGGGCCCACTATACGCCGGGAGCGTCTTTCAGAACTCGCCCTTGGCAGATGATCTTCCCAAGCCTCGATTTGGTCTTAAAGTTTGATTTCCTTTTTCTTCTCTATCTCTTCTGTTCCGTTCTTTCTTCTTTCTTTTGTCTTCCGTCTGCTCTTTGTCGAGCTGTTACGTTTTTTTATATCACTTAGGCTCTATTCTTTATTCTCATCTCTTTTCTCATCGATCTTGACGAGTTTTATCACGTTTCTTTTTGTTAATGTTTCAATCCGTTGTCGTTAATCACATATATGTAGGTTTCCTTTCCGTTTTCTCTTTCCTTTCTCATGCAGGCGGATCTGGTTTTCAAAAGTTGCCTACCGCCAATTCTATACTCTTGTCATGCTTGTCCCTCAACTCGCGTTTTTCTTCCTCTTTTTATCTGTCTAGTCGGAGTTCATCTTACTTCTCCCCTCTTACCTTAGTTTCTGTATATCTCTTCTTCCCTGGTACATCCTCGGGTCGTTTCGTCCTTCAAACTGTCTTTGCTCTTGTCTACTCGTTCGTCTTTCAATCTTGTTCCTGTTCTTCTGTTTTTGTCCAAGGTTAGTTCTCTTTTTTTTTCAGTCTTCCGCCCTTCTGACATCCTAAAAACTTACAAACATCACCATTCTGTCAATCCTTAGCTGTTATTTGCATTGCCTGCATCGCTCCATCCAATTTTGCAACCAGCGATTTGGGGGACTCAAACGACATGTGCACCTTCTTCTTTCCTTCCTTTTTAGACTCTTTTCTTTTGCTTGCCGAACGCCTTTCTTGTATCCTCAAAGACATCATGGGAATCCCTCAGTTTGTATCATCTCCGGCCTTTTTCAGTCTTTCTTTTTCTTTTTTCTTGTGTCTTTTTTTCTTTTCTCTTAGTGTGAGCATTGCTTTTCTCCCTTCGTTTCGTTGTCATATATGCTGTCTGTAGCCAAGTCTTGCTAATCTTGCTCTGCTGCCACTTCATTGCTGTTTAATTCGGATAGTATTATGCTATACAACCGTATAAACTCTTTCCATACTCTTTTGTTGTCTCGGGCTTGATACATTCTCTTTGGTTTACTTCTGTTTTCCATCTTTTTATTTTTGGTTTGCTCCCTTCTTCAACTCCTTACATTTTAGCCTTTTGGCACCTCTTTCTTCGATTTCAGCTCGATATAACTTCTGTGTCTTTTCCCTTGTTTCTCTTATCGCTGAACCCTATGCCCCTCCCCCCTCTTCCTTCTCTATCCCTCCATTCGTAGCTTCACTTCCCTCCCTCACCCTCTCCTAAACCCTTCGCAGATTTGTCAACCTTTTTTTTTCCTTTTTTTTCTGGTTTACAAAGCGTTCTCCTGTCGAATCCTTCACTCTTTTAGCTCGTCAGATTTAACAAGAATGCCATGCAGTCGTTCTCCCGCATTAATCGTTTTAGATCAGTGAGATATCATGCCGTACTTATCACTCGATACGTCGCGCGTAACGATGTAACGGTGGTCACGGTCTGTATCAGTAATCATTATCACCTCGAGAATGGCCTGCTCCTTCTGTAGAACATTTCTTCTTTGCCACCGTTCAGAAGCTTGCCACGTCCTGTTCATCCTTTTCTTCAAAACAGATTTCACATAATGCAAGACGACTCTAACCCCGAACTTGGGACCGTCAACGTCCTGGTTAAACCTCTCGAAGGATCCACCAGAGTATACCGGGTTGGGCCATCGACTAAACTTTCTAGTTTCCTCCCTGAATCTCTTTCCGACGTCTACTTTCAATCCGGAACCAGACGACCTCTGGTCTCGGACACAGTTTCCTCCCTTCTTCCCTCTTCTTCGGACTTTGAGAGCTCTTCCGGAGACTTGGGAGGATGGGTGGAATTAGAAGTCAGGGCGAGACTCCGAGGTGGAAAAGGAGGTTTCGGAGCGATGCTCAGAGCGACGGGAGGAAAGATGAGCAGTAAGAAAGCTAGCAACAACGATAGCTGTCGGGATCTAAGTGGAAGACGGCTGAGTACGATCAAGGAAGCCAAGAAGTGAGTCTCTGTTCTTGCTCTTTGGTTTTTGGCCTTGTTGGTATCTTTGGCATTGGGCAGGTCGAGTGGCTGTTCTATTCTTGTATCTCTTAAGCTAATCACCTTTCCTCTTGTTCTTTGAAATGCATATAGGATGGCCGAACTGTTGGACGTACAGGCAAACTTCAAAAAGACAAAGACCGAAGCAGCCCGAGCGAAGCTTGATGCACTCGAACGCCAACTCGGAATCTCTTCATCTGCCGACGCGCTCGCCACCGGACAGTCTCTCGCCGAGGACGGGGACGAGGATGGGAGCTCGAACGAAGATGGATCGCCTGTGGCTGGTCCATCTGGATCTGGTGCGGCATCAGGGTCAGAAAAGGCACAAGTGACAAGGACAAAGTTGACGTCAGAGGATTTGGCGCAGATTGCAGGAAAGAAACACCGATTCGATGATTCAGAGTACCTGGAGCAGAGCAGGGAGATCAACGAGAACGTTCGGAGTGCTGTTTCTGCCGGTTCGTTCTATCTTGACTTTTTGTTTCGTCCCCTCGTTTCTCGTTTAAGCTCGGACGACTGATTTAAATCGTCTTTCTCTTGCACGCCCCCTGTTATATACAGCTCTTTTGAAAAAGAGGAAAAAGGCAAAGACGGTGGCCGGATCGAGCACGACTGCAGAGAAACCTGTTGTCGCTACTGTCAACTCCACCTCTACTTCCGCTACAGCTTCTGCCTAGCGTATTGATATTTCTTCTTCTTCTTTTTCTTCTGCCTCGTATCTACCATTCTCTCTACACTTTTAGTCGAGGTCTTTCCTTCTCGTTTTCAACACTTTATTTGGGCTATCAATGTTGTATCTCTACCTTTAGGTTGGCGCCAGTTAAGATGGTATTACTCTTGTTCGATCTGTTGATGTTACAACTCCTGTCAGGAACGAAAGAATACATGGAATCTCTGGTTGCATTTTATTTTATTCAAAGAAAAAGATGGGAAAGAAAAGGTGTCCTTGTTTGTCTGGAGGTGCGAAAGATTTGATCAATCAACCTATCTCAGCCGATACTGGTTCATCTCGTTTACAAGAAACTGCTTGATCCCTGTTTCTTTTTTCTTTTCTTACAACTCTCTATTTTCACTCGGTTTTCGACTCCTCTTCTCTTGGTTACAGGCCTGGTGCTTATACTAGATAAGATACATTGCATAAAGATTCGGATACACTGATCGATAAGTGTTTGGATTCTTTTTTTTCCTTGTTCGCGGGTTGTTGATTATAGGTGATTACATGGACTGTTTTTGTCATCGTTGTCATCGTTGTTGTTGTTGTTGTTGTTGTTGTTGCTGATATCATTGCTGCTGCGGTTGATTGTTGGTTGGTGTCTTCCATCCTTGAATAGATGATCCGTGTTCAGACGAAGAGAGAAAAAAAAAGCACGACCAAGGAAGAAGAGGTACACTCCGGTCTCGATCTTTTACTACGACCGCTCAAGCCTGAACAGTGTCCAAACCCCTCTTGGCAAAGAACTCTTTGCTTCCTTTGCATCTTTCGTTCGTGCAACCCGGGCATCTTAACGCCAACTGAGGACTGATCGGGCCGTGTTTACCGGAAGAGACGTCTGCGAGATGTTGGGATGCTAGATCTGCTAGCGCTCGGGCAAAGGTGGGGGAATCGTTGAGGGAAGGAGATCGAGTGATGTTCATCCCGAGCTGATCATGGTCGAAGGTGGGTTGTGTTAGCGGACAGCGAATTCCGTTGGGTCCAAGGACAAATAGAAGGTAAAGGAAACGAGACAAACCTCTTTCATCTCTTCTCCGTATTCTTGATCAAGTTCGAACAGAGTCTCGATATGATCACTCGTGAACGCTACAGGAACCATGACCACGTCGTTCTGACCGTTTCGGTGAAGTCCCTTGAGCGCATCGAGCGTCTGGGGACCTTGCCATGCGGATGGACCGACTTTGGATTGCCAGGAGAGCCGGTATCTGTAGTTTAAAGGTAGAACATAAAGGAGAATAGAATGAGAGGGGCACAACAAAGAAAAGTGGCATTAAAGAAAGATCGAAAAGAGAAAACGAACGGATTCTTGTTGCCCAGATGCTCCATGACGGCCAGTACGGTGGCTGCTACCTCAGTGATGTAAGGGTCTCCTCGGCTGAACAGAGAACGGATCAGAGAATTTAGTATGTTGTTCAACAAGGAAGCTTAGGTGCAGTGATATACCAGTGAGCACGTACTTGACCACAGAGAGAGGAAGAGAGTGAGCAGAGAAGAGGATAACGACGTTGTCTCTAACATCAGGCTCGTACGATTCGAGCGTCTGGGTTATGCTCTCAGCGATAGCCTGTTAGAGAGAAGGTTGATAAGCGCATGTTCTTGATAAACAGTTTGCTCCTGGCTTCTTCAACACTGAAAAGTTAACGTACCTCAACCAGTTTGGGCTGCGTTGGCCATCGATCGATCACACTCCACTCGATCCCCACCTCCCCACCGGGCTCTTTCTTCCCCGCCTCCTTCAAGCCTTTCCATAGCTCGTTCAGACTGCTTCCTGTGGTAGAACAACTGTACTGGGGATATTGAGTGAAAGCTACGGCCCTTTTTACACCATCTCTTTTAAGCTCGGCCAGGCATTCTTCAGTGAGAGGGTCGGCGTATCGGAAGGCTGTGTAGGCCTTGTGAGGCGCGGTGGAGGGAGAGAGTTCGTCAAGGAGAGCGACCATCATCTCTCCCTGGATAGCGGTCCACCTACGGATGGGTGAACCTCCGCCAATAGCCTCATACTGCTTCTCGATTTGAGGAGTTCGACGCCTGGCAATCCAAGGAGCCATGTACTTTTGGAAAGGAAGGGGGATGAGATCATGATCGTGAAACAAACGACTCAAGAAAGGTCCAACTTCTGGAATCTAGACGAAGAAAAAAAAAGAAGAAGGTTGTGCGTTAGGTATATGTAGTTTAAGCCGAGAGAGACTAGAAAGTGGAGAGAATCAAAGAACTCACTGTCGAAGGACCACCCATATTCATAAGGACGATCGCTATTGTTCGTGTTACGACCAAGTGAACATATGGGTCAGTCTGTATATTCGTCAACTGTTTGCTAGCATGTTTGGTCTTGCGAAAACAAACTAGGCAAAGACAACGAGACACTAACCAGTTGGCCTGAAGTGGAAGAAATAAGAATGAAATACACGCAATCATCTACAGGTAAGCGCGCATGCCGATAAAACCGGAGAAGAGTATATGGCAAGCAAAGCTAGAGACGAGAAGAACGAAAGAGAAAACGAACGGTTTTGAGTTTGCCGAAGGAGTCGCAAGATACCTGGCCAAGCTAGGAGCTGACCTGGTGATCCCACCTAATGCCTGTCTGTGTCTGAGAAGAGCCATGGCCAAAGGAAATGAGTGCACGTAAGACTGAATCAATGAGTGACTGTTGATGATAGGACAACGAAGGCAACAGGTAAAAGTTGGAAGTGTCTTTGGAAAAAAATCGACCCAATCGGAACAGTGACGAATCATTGGGAGGGAAACGATCGACCCGATTGATTACGTAATGAGGGGGTAGGTTAAGTGGTTAACACAACATTCATTTGTATATTCATATACTCCTTTGGCTTACCTAATCATAGCTGCCATCGTGGAAGACGACACCTTCCCCATCTTTCATCACTGTTTGCACTTCAACTCATCGACCTCACACACAACACACATCTATAACATCTCATCATGGTCAGTTCATCCTGGTTTACGGGTCTCTCTTGTTGTGTCATGTAGTCATATCTAACGAAAGTCTGTGTGTGATTGGAAAAAACGTGTAGGGAAACTCACTTGGAGGTATGGCTCCAGATGGCCAACAGGGCAAAGACAAGAACGACGCTGACAAGGTTCGTCTTGGCTTATCTCTATGGTCAACTCTTTAGAACATATACTTACATATATCTTTTCGTACATCTATCTAATACTCTTTCCGTGCTTACAGAAAAAAGAGCAAAAGAAATGGGAGCCTCCTCTTCCCACCAGAGTGGGTAAGAAGAAAAAGAGAGGACCTGACGCTCGAGTGAAACTTCCAGCCGTGTATCCGACGACAAGATGTCGATTGAAACTGTTAAAGCAAGAGCGAATCAAGGATTACTTACTCCTCGAGGAGGGTTCGTTCTTTGTTTCTTGTCTTGTTTTCAATCCATCTCTATCCTTTTTCCAGACATGTCGCTTTGACTAACTCTTCCGTTCTTCGACCCTTCCTCTCATCAGAATACGTCACCAACCAGTCTCTTCTCCAACCTCAGGCGACCGAATCCAAGACGACAGAAGAACGAACTGCTGTCGACGATCTTCGAGGGTCTCCTATGTCTATCGGAACTCTTGAAGAAATCATTGACGATGACCATGCCATCATTTCTTCCGCTACCGGCCCAGAATACTACGTCTCCATTCTCTCATTCGTTGACAAGGACTTGCTCGAGCCGGGATGCTCGGTCTTGCTCCATAACAAGAATCATGCGATCGTAGGAGTATTAGGAGATGATGTGGACCCGATGGTGTCCGTTATGAAGTTGGATAAGGCGCCTCAGGAGAGCTATGCAGACATTGGAGGATTAGAGACTCAGATTCAGGAGATCAAGGTTTGTCAAGCTCTTTCTACTTATTTATTTATTTATTTTTGGCAGAGAACCTTTCGTTGGTTAACTCACCTTCGTATCGTCTTTTTGTGATTCTTATGAAACCTATCACATCCAGGAATCTGTCGAGCTTCCTCTGACTCACCCAGAACTGTACGAAGAAATGGGTATCAAGCCCCCGAAGGGAGTCATTCTATATGGAGTGCCTGGAACAGGAAAGACCTTGCTAGCAAAGGCGGTGGCAAACCAGACGTCGGCAACGTTCCTTCGAATCGTCGGTTCCGAACTCATTCAAAAGTACCTTGGAGACGGTCCCAAGTTGGTTAGAGAACTCTTTAGAGTGGCTGAGGAAAATGCGCCGAGCATCATTTTCATTGATGAGATCGATGCCGTCGGTACAAAACGGTGAGTATCTATCAATGCCCTCATAGAAATCTTCTGCAGAAGGGTCGTTTGATATTAAATACATTTGTAATCGGCAGATACGACTCGACTTCTGGTGGAGAGCGAGAGATTCAGCGAACCATGTTGGAGCTTTTGAACCAGCTCGATGGATTCGACACTAGAGGAGACGTGAAAGTCATCATGGCGACTAACCAGATCGAGTCTCTTGACCCGGCATTGATCCGACCGGGTCGAATAGATCGAAAAATTGAGTTCCCGTTACCCGACGTGAAGGTTCGTTCTACAATCACTTGACATTTCTTACCTCGCAAAAAAAAATTCTTTCTCAAGGAGAATCAATCCTCAACTCACCTTGCCCTGAACATAAACACATTTTTGTCGAACAGACGAAACGACATATTTTCAAGCTGCATACATCAAGAATGACACTCGCCGAGGATGTCAACCTGGAAGAGTACATTCTTGCAAAGGACGATCTCTCAGGAGCTGATATTAAAGCCGTCTGCACGGAGGCAGGTCTTTTGGCGTTGCGTGAGAGACGAATGAGGGTTACTAAGGCGGTTCGTCTTCTTTTCCTCCCCCTGCTCAAACTTCTTTGCTCTCTCTGCCTTCTTTTCTTCTCCCTGTGTTCTTACCAAGTATTCTTTCTCATCTCAAATGATATCTTGGCTTGATCTCACAGGACTTTGGCTCGGCACGAGACCGAGTGTTGGACCGAAAGCAAGAAAACACCCCAGAGGGTCTTTACTTGTAGATAGCCTGTGTCGTTCTTGGTTGTGGGTTGGTAAGAGCAGACAACCAACTTTGTATTTCATCCAATGCATCTTTTACCCTCATTTTTCTTCGACTACTCGGTGTCCATGCCTCGCGCCTTAAACTCTTTGACAAAAGTCACATGGATACAACACACGTGCAAGAAAGGGGAATGCGCCTTTAGTCGTAACATGAATGGTTATATTTCGGATCAAAAGAAAAGTTTCTGAAGTCGAGAAAAAAGGAACAGTGAAAGAAGGACAAGATCTTCATATTTTCTTTAACTCGGGAAACAATGTGTATATCACCTTCAACGAACCAGAAAAGAAACCCAACGACATTTGTTAGCAATCGGGTCCCATCAGGTCAACACGCCCTGAGTGCAAGCAAGGAAACAAGAAAAACAAACCTCATCAATGATTGTCAACACAAGATGCTCATTGAGCCTTTGATCCTGGACGAGTGAAAACATCCGTTTGGCTCCTCGGCGGGCGTTCGATCTTCCTATCAAGTTGGAGGCTAAATCTAAGTAGTGGGTATGTGGGGTTGCAACAAAAACAACAACAAAAACAAAAGCAATGGTTAAATCATAACTTTCTTTTTTTCTTTCTTTCCTTAGAAGCACAGAGACAAGAAGGGAAGAGTAGGAAGGGACAAACCTGGGAGAAGGGATGATAGTTTTTTCCTAGCTTCTTCTTTGGTCTGGATCTTCTCCTCTTCTGTCCGAGGGACCGAAACTGGTCGAGGCCCTCCGTTCGGCCACATGGATTCTTGTAACATTTGGAGGTAAGTCACGATCGAAGAAGCGCCTGTAAGTTTTTTGACAATTTCTCGAAGTTTTCTTTTTAAGAGTAAATGTTCAGAACAAGAAACGTCAGATTTCAATGCGCGACCAGATAAAAGATTGGCATGAGAGTAGATCATCACCTCTCGATAGTGCCCCCTAGAACTTGCTGTTCAGTTCAAGAGATTTAAGAGAAGAAGGCGTAAACCATCAGCTGCAGCACGGCAGAAATGTATGCCCACTTCAAAATTCTATTGAATGAATTACTTGTAGAATGATGACGATGGCTTGTCGTCTAAGCCAGTTATTTTCTTTCAATTCAAAGATCTCCACGAACAAATCACAGATGGGTGCTGTAAAATCTGTTGTCCAGTTGATGTAATAGGAGAAAGAATTAACAACAAATGCGGATCAACCCAACGAACCCGAACAGGGCCATATTTCAATTTTAGATCAGCCCACTTACAGGAAGATGCCGTTTCTCCATCTAGCGGCTTCAGTTCAGGCGGCAAATTTAACATATCAGGTATCCCACTTCCCCCCGTTCCTCTGGCGTGAGCGTTTTGGTCAGCCGACACAGTCGGTTCTGTCTCATCCGCTGTACCCAACCCAGCGAATGCGGCAAATGACGCAAACTCGCCCGCCTGGCGATGTAGGCCATGTCCAATGAGATCCAACATTGATGGTCCAGCGAAAAGAGTATCATCTAAACGAGTCGCTCTGTAAATGGTTTTGACGATATTCTGCGGCCGGAAAGAGTTCACGAGAGATGGCTCGTCTTGAGAGGAAACGTGGTGGATGGTTTGTTGAGAGAGGAAAGCTCTGAAATCCTTAGAGACACACGCTTCTGGGATATTAATAAGTTTCTAAGCAGTAGGATCGATGACACAAAACATACGCCAAGTTCAGTGTTAGGAAGGGTGATGAGTTTCAACAGTAGAAGCCAGCCTTTACCATGCTGAATAAACACTCACTTGTAGATATTTTTCCAGACCCAGTCGTCTTGCATCAACAAAACTCGAAGACATTGATGTTACTAACATCTTTCCCGGCAAAGACAGATTCTTCGCCCCAGGAAGATCTTTCATATCATGATGAAGAGCATGAAATTCGTTGTATCGCCTAGCTACAACCCAACCATGGGAGAACGAACCATCATCGACTAGTTGCTGGACTTCGATTAGGTAACGGGTCACTGGCTTTCCGTCTTCCTCCACCGTCGTGTTACTCGGTATGGATACTCTGGTTCGTTTTGGATCGACCCGGTTGTCCTTCTCTCTGTTCCAGATCAACAAATAGTCAGCACACAACTTAAAGAAGAAAAGGGCTCGAAAGAAGAACGCACTGTTGCTGATACTGTTTCATTTGGAAATCCAACTGTCGAATCTCTCTCAACAGGCCATTCAACGACTTTGTCAATAACCTCAGTTCATGTTCATTCCCCGTCAGTTCTGCCTTCCTAATCAACGCATACAAAATTGTTTCTTGCCCCTTGAGCTTTTCAATTTTAATCTCCAGTCGATCGATCTCTCCAGGTAGATGAAGGTCTCCTGGGGAAGCCACAGCGAGATGCACATTTCCTTGGTCATTATCGGCTCTCTCACCATCAATGTCTTCTTCTTCAGACCAATTTTGTTGGTTTGAAATTGTATTGTGTCCGAGCGCTGGATCGTCCTCGTATTCATCTTCAAACATCTTCTTACGCCGAGTTGGGAGGATCGACTTGTCGGGTGGCTCATCAGGAGTGTCGACCGATGATATTCTTTTAGTGTGATCGGAAGGCGACGTATTGGTGACTGAGGACCCGACAGGTGATCCTGGAAATCCAGCTCGTTGTGTTTCTGTAGGCCGTGGTGTGGAGCTTTGGGTAGGAATCTGAACAGTAGCGGAGGACGATGATGAAAGTGGATGAGGGTTGAGAAATTGGTCCTTGGCGATGATAGAAGTCAGAGCTGCCTGGATAGCATCTACCCTTCGAATCTGGACGAAATCATCTTCATCCGATCCATCGTCTTCGGCTTGGCTATGCTGGCTAAATATCGACCTTCGTCTTGAAACTTCCGGCGGTGAATTTATCGAAGGACGTGAAGACCTGGCGTCTTCGTCAAACAAAGGAGGTCGCGCAGAAGACATTTCTGGATCCAACGCTACCAGAAAATCGAATTGTTGACTAGAATGTGAGGCATGATGTCTTAGCAAAGGCTGTTCCGAACCGAGAGAGCTCTTGGAAGAGTCACTTCCTAAGGAGGTCGTTGATCCGGCAAACAATGGTCGGCGTGTCGATGCCCAAGAATGTGATCTTCCAAAAAGATTATTCAGTTGAGGCAGCGGGGAGGATTCCTTTTTGATCGAAGACTCCTTATCAAATGTTGGAGCATCGAATGAAAGCTGAGGGCTGATAGGAGCCTTGGGCATTGGGGTTCTCAAGTCAGTCAAACTAGAAGAGAGCGGAGAAACGGCATGAGTGCTTCGGCTGGGAGTGATTGAAGATGTATTACAGTTAGATGATATAGATGATATCGAAGCAGAGAGTGGCAAAGGTGTCGACTGGTACATCTCTAGAGAGGACGTCCGATTTCGATGAGGAAACGCCGGGGGTTGAGGAGCAAATGTCACTCGGGATGCGGGTGGAACAGCAACGATGCTGGAGGGAACGTTTGAGACCGCTTTGAAATGAAGATCTGATTTTTGGAACAGAGGAAAATAGTCCTCCTGCATCTCGTCATAGACATCTTGTTGAGCAAGAAACATGCTGGATAGTTGAAGCCAGTATTTTTTGTTAGAATAGATCAAATAGTGAAGTAACTACTCCAACTTTGAAACAATACAAGACAAGCAAAAGAAGAGAATGGAAGATACACACCAACGTCTGGCTCTTTTCAATCCTTTTCTCCCTGTTCCCTGAACAAACGTTCTGATCCCCTCGCCAAATTTCTCTCCTGGACTTTCTCCAAGCACGCCTTCCTCCTCAAAATAGACCTCCCAAATCATCCGAAGATCACTTCTACTGACGTCTATCTTTTCTTTTTCCTCTCTTTTCATCCTACTGCCTTTTTGATTGTTTTTTTCCTCCCCTTCATCACCATCACTATCCTCTGAATATCTTTCATCATCTTCCAGATCGTCGGAAGAACTCCCGGACTCCCAATCATCCAGTGGATTCTTGAAGCTTTCTGCCGTGAGCCAGAATTGCACGAGAAGAAGTTTCGAGCGGCGCTCCATGAATTCCATGAAGAACGGAAGGGATGATGGGTTGGTCAGGACGGATAGGAGGTCAATTGTTTGGGTAGTTGAGAAGGTGAGAGATGGAGACAGATCGAAAGAAGACGAGGGCTAAAAATGATCGATAAGCGTCAGATTTAGCGCTCCAACCGAAACAAAACCGAGAAAGACGGATGTCCCAAAAAGAGACATATCTTACAGCCGAAGGATCGCCAGATATCATAGAAATCCTCTTCTCGATGAAATCTCTTGCAAAAAACAGTCTCTCAAGATGTCCTCTCTGGCCTTTGGGTATGTCCTGGGAAGGATTTGGAGCGCTCGATCCGATTCTCTCTTTATATGGAGGCGTGTGTTAACAAAACTGCTGTCCTTTAGTCATAGCCATCACAATAATCAATGGACTTACCCAAGAAGGCCTTTGTCCTTCTGATCTCTCTATCTATATCACTTCTCAACCTTCTGATTTCCATCAAACTCTCAATCTTTCCTATGTTTTTGACAAACCGATCGAAATCCTTGGAATCGGTTTTACTCGATATACGATACTTTGATCCTTTGGAAGCTGGAGATGGAGATCGAAGATGAGCGTTCTTGAGTAGTCTTTCTGATTTGGAAGGCGAGCTCAATTTCCGGGGAGAAAGTGCTGGATTTGACGCGTGTGGAGAAAGAGATTGAAGTTCAAGAGCTTGTCGAAGTTGATGTACCAATCTTTGTTGACGGATGTAATTGGTGGCCTTTAAAAAGGAAAGAAATTCGCTTGGTCAAACTGCTGGTGTCATCTGTGTGAGAAAGTAAGATCCAAGCTTGCGTACCTGCTGGTCAACCATTCTGTTCCAAAAGTCTGGATCACCCAGCATATCCAACAGAGGCATCAACACTGCGCAAGTAACCACCTCTCTTGCCACGATCAACACTGTCTCGCTCTGCACTTCACTCTCTGGCAAGATCAACTTGAGAACCCCTTGAACGAGCGATCTCACATGAGCTTCCCTGGCAGGCTTCGTATCTAGCGCTTTTCCAGAGATCGCAGGATGAAGCGCATTTGGTCCGTAGGACTCTGTGAGAAAGAGATCCACGCCTTCAGGTAACCCGACAGGTTTTGCCGTGGTCTTGGCAGAGGAATTTGCAGAAGAGGAAGATATTCCAATCGTGGATGAACGCTGACGCCTCATTCCCTGTAGGCTTCGTTCGGCATTGGAGAAGGAATACAGATGCGACGTCAAACGGGGGACAATTTTTCCAACCAATAGAGCTGGTAAATCGACCTTGTCGTATCGATCGATCACCTCCTCGACTGAATGTCGAATGATGCCTTCGAGTTTGTCAGGTAGAGTAGGGGAGGGGGATATCCTGGTGTACCAAACGAGTACGAACTCCTTGATGATCTTGTCAAGCAACGAAGTAAATGGCTGAACAAGAATGGCCGGCATGGAAGGATACTGATTATGTACATCAGATATCGATTCAGCAGAACTCGAAACCGTAGGGTTAGGTCTAGCCTTCTCCCATTTGGAACGAAGCTGTACAACAGACCAAGCAGCTGGTGTTCCAAACGAAAGTGGTTGAAAAATTGTCCGTAATCTGACCGAAGGACCGCCTCTTTGCCGTCTTTCTCCTCGCCCGACGTGTTGTTCATGGTGTTGATTTTGCTTCTGACGGACAGGACCGATAGGTCTCTGATTCGAATTTGACCAACTCTCGGCTATCGAAGCAATCCAAACGGTGATTGGCGGTATAGAAAGTACAAACAAGAAGATTGTCGGAGGGAGGAACAAGAGTAGACTGGAGAGAGGAACGAGATAGGTCGTTGCTTGTTGAAGAGCAATCAGACCAAGCAGTATCGATGTTGTGTATATCAACGTAGACATGGTTCTTTATATCTGACGGCCTCTTCTGTTCGGTACCCAAGAGCTAGTCTTTTCTGACTAATTGGTTGACTGGCTGACTGACTGACTGACTGACTGACTGACTGACTGACTGACCGACCGACCGACTGACCAACTTACCAACCAATCAACCAACCAACCGTCCTGAAGGCTTTGTCTTGACGATGTCACTCAAGATGGTGGTTGGGGTTGTAATGATAGAGATTATGTTAGGGTTAACTTCATGTATGATCCCTTCAACACCATCAGGAACGGACCCGCTGAGGACATCTCGTTATCAGCACACAGCATACATCACGTGACAGGTTGTCTTCCTTGCATAGTAGTCAATCTATGGTTCAACATAGTGATACAGATTGCGCCTTTGGAACACACACACACATACACATATACATCCATTAAGTTTCTACTGCTGCTGTTGCTGTTGTCTGACCCTAGAACTTCTTCTCGACGGACTTCCCTCCACCCCGCTCTCCTTAGATAATCCCGCCACAGGTCCTTTTCGAGCCGGCGTCCCGGTGAGGCTAGCCGAACTAAGAACATGAGGAGGAGGAGGGGGAGGAAAAGGAGGAGCGAAACTTTCGGTCGTCCAATCTGATGAGTTTGGATGAGGTAAACTAAACGTTTTGGGTTGTGTTTGAGGACGCGATGCTCCAGAAGCCGGGTGAGAGACTTGTCTTAGTTCTGGTTCTGGTTCCGGTTCCGGTTCAGGCGGAGGCGGAGGAGGGGGATTCAATCGAGCGTTCTCAAGCGCAGCGGTGATGGCTCTGCTTACCCAATCACAGAGTAAATTGTCAAACAAGATATGATTAAGGATCAGTGATCCTGTAGATCGGTCTACGAATGTAAGTGAAAGGAAAAAGGGCCCAAGACTAACATGACATCAGATCGTCTACCCCAGACGAAATGCTGACATTCATCCTGGAACTTGCTCAGAATATCCAAAAAGCCGCTATAGAACTGTCGGGCGAGGAAGTAAAGAAAAGACACCGAAATCAAACGGGTTAGAGATCTTCGTTCAGCCAAGAAAAAAAAAAGGGGAGAAAAGGACTAGAAGACACACCTTGATACCCTCTTCCAAGTTCTGAACAACCTCTCTGTATTTTTGATGAGCGACATCAAAACTCTGAAGAGCCTTCTCCCTGGCTTTAATTATGGGAGATGTCTTTCTAGAGTGAATGAACTCTTCGTTTTGAATCTGATGATATATACAAGATTGACAGTAAATGACTATCAGTTCAAGTCAAACAAAAAAAAAGCGAAAAAAAAGACACACCCTTAGCTCCTCCAGCGTTTTACTTGCCCGTTCCGAGTTTTCTACTATTTCTCCCTCTAGTCCTTCATATTTGCGCAACTCTTTCTCAAACAATCTCTCAAACCACTCTGCCTTTACCTCACCTGCTTTTGAGCTTGACTGGATAGAATTAGCCTCAGAGATAACTTTCGATCTGACGTCATCCCTTGCTGCCATTGATCGGGCAGAATCCGCTATTCGAAGCCGAGCGGAAGTCAAATCGGACAACGTCTCGAGTAGGGTGTGAAGTGACCGCGCGGCAGGGGTTGAGGTGAGAGATGGCCCAGATGGGAGACGAGGGATCGAGGCGGTTAGGTATTCCTAAGATGTTGCCGATGCAAGGAACCTTCAGCATCGAAATCAGAGCTCGATAGGAAAAGAAAGAGATAGACAGACCTCCTCTCCTCCCAAAATTTCGATTTTCTCTTCCCATTCCTCCCATTTCCGCCTTACGATTCTGTTATAGAATGACAACGAAATTTGGTTTAACCTTCAACCACAACTAACTCCCTGAGGAAAGAAAAGAAAAAAGAAAAAAAATCAAAAAATCAAAACACGAACAAATCACTATCTCCTGCTTGTGTCAACGTTTCTCTATAGACACCGGCCTGACTAGTCAGATACTGGTTCACCTCGGATGACGGTGGTCTTGTCCATTGGCCGCTTTGAGCATATTTTGACCTGATGGTTTCATCTTCTTCTGCCTCTTGATCTAGTATATCCAGAGCCTTGATGTGGTAGCAAAATGGCGAAGACCAGATGGATCAGAGAGGGATCTGGTTGCCAAGCCATACTTTCAGAGGAACAAAATGAAGGAAATTGCAACCGAACCATATTCAAGCTTCCATCTGCCCTAGCCCTCAATGTGGCCACATTTTCCATCATCCCTCTGACTCTATCTGCTCCCTTCTCTCTCTTTATGTCATCAGCTATTCCGAGCAAGGACGGTGGAAGACCGATCGGACGTTCGATCGCTTGGAGTGAGCCCGGGAGGTTCAATGATTGAAGCGTTCTAAGTATGTTTCGCAAGCGCTAGGCTAGTGAGTATCCAGCTCGATTGGATCGACAGGAAATGAAATGTTATGAATCAGTAACAAAGACTCACAAGGCGACCAACTGATCGGTTTCCATCTTTTTGGAAACAATTTCGTCTTTTACGAACGTGTCCTTCTTATCATCATAGATACCTGATGATTTAGGATGAGATAACGATCTGCTTGAGTGATCAGCACAAATAGAAACAAATTCATGTTGACTCACTGATAGCAACGTGAACCCCCCAGTCAACCAGACCTTCCCAACCAAGCCCCCCACCGGATTTCATCAACCAATCTAGGCTGTCTCCCACTTCGACTGGCAGGACCGGTTTGACCATCATCGCGCCCTGAATAGAGGCAAGTTCACCAGCAGGGGGAACAAGTGAGAGGTAGATCAAATCGTTATCCTTTCTGGCACGGACGAGGGATGTTTGAATCGTTTGTTGAAACCCTTTAATGTCGCCGATGATAGCATCCGAGACCAAACCACTCTTAGCCTGTCCTAGCGTCTTCTTTACTAGCCCTTCAGCGGCCTATAGAGAGTTTATCCAAAACACAAAACGGAAAGAACAGGTGATGAGCTAAGAGGGCAACGCGGCTTATCTGGGAAGTTCTAACTGAAGATAAGAGAGTGGTGGACCATGACCTTACCTCCAAACGAGCAATCTCATTTCCGTATCTATTTTTCTCTAAATCCTCAACACTCATCCGATCTATGTTACCCCAACGAGATTGTTGTGCATAGCGGTTTGTATCGATTAATCAGATTTGAGAGCAAGAGAATGAAACTGTTGTAAATGATGAAGCCATCAAAAAGAAAAGAAAAGAGGAACTTACAATGCGCAACAGCCTGGAAATGAAACTGCTTTACATTCATAAGTGCTGTCCAATTCTATACACATGTGATGCCCCAAGATGCCCCAAATGAACCAAAGCTTGATCATCAGGTTCGATCTTTTGGTGTTCGAATGTCCTAGATAGGATTGGAAAGAAATACCGAGGCGATCAAATGACTTACAGATGGCAAAAATGTAGACGCAGCCGGAGAATCCGTTTTTGAAGCCAAAATAGCCTGTTCATACAAATCCGATACCTAAAGACAAAACGTTAGGATGAAGTTCATTTGAAAAGAGTCAATGATGAAAGAGGTTCATTCGGAAACCTACTTTCATTGCCAGCTTGGCGACAATTCCATTCTTGTATTTCTCTACGCTCCATCAAAGACCCAACGTACAACTTCAGAACGGCTCTCCCTTATTTAGGGTGATCTAAAAGGTCGAAGATTGTGATTGACATACCCAATACAGCCTGTTGCCAAAAGCACTCCTGCGCCATTGCCTCTGCGAGGAAGAAGAGTGTCCGAACGAACCCCTCCCTAAAGTCATACACTGAAGAACCAAAAGAGTCGAGTGATGCACCTAAGTCTGGTACCAAGCTCAGAAGGTAGTTGAACACGCCTGCTGCATTCTATTAGTGGATCCTCAGTGTTATCTTCGTGAGCTTAAAGGACTTGAATAGTCATATAAAGAAGAAGGCAATTGAAAACAGTAGGTTTACCTGGAAAGCAGCGATAGCTCGTTTGAGCGAGTCCGCGTTGAGTCTACTTTCTTGACCTCCCTGAACAATGGATGGAAAAGGATGCCAAAGTGATTTGGTCAATATGAAGTAAGACTATAAGTCTAAATCAAGATTCACGGAACTAACTAGATTGGCATAACACGCTCCTAGGTTAAATAGTACAGCAAAGCGCTCATGGGCCAAGGAGGGCAATTCTATAGGCGCGGGTGTGTGGAACGTGAACAGTGGAGGGAAGACGGATGTATAGGGAAAAGGTTGACCGATCTGACATTGTGGATATTGATCCGGTGTAAAGCAGGTAAGATACAATGAGCAGAAGTTCCACATTTCGTTCTCTTATTTATTAATTTTTTTATTAAAAATAATTATATATATATAGCAAATACTGACATCGGCAGGAAGTTTACCAAGTAGGTAATTCAGATGGGCATGGTACCTGGGTTTAGAAAAGCGAAGCAGATAGAATTCAGCAACAGCGATGACCGGAAAGGAGACATCAGAGAACTTACCTGACGAGCTTGCCTACAGATTCTCGATGTACTTGAATCCCTTTCTCGACAGCTTCCTCTCTCGCAAGACAAAAGTGGGATATATCCTGCTTAAATGCTTCTGGGCTGTGTTCTTTGAAATTGGCGGTGATATACGTCTGCAAAGAATTTGCCAGCGGTCCGGCGAGCGGAACGGTCGTTTTGAAGGGAAACGACAGATGTTGATTCTATAGAAAGTGAACAAGAGATTAGGTGAGAAGAAACGCATAAATGTGTTTATTATGGATATGGACTAAGAATCAACGGACCATATGTGGGTAGTATGTGAGTACAAGAGAGGATGTGTTGAGATGACCGATGAGACTGATGTAATGGTTAGCCGAGATGGAACTGATGGATGGCTGACCTCATAACATAATATAATATCACTTTGTCACTCTTCTCAACTTCCATCATCGACCACAATGCTCTTTAGGTCATCTAAAGATTTGACCACTTATGGATACGAATAATTTAAGCAGCAACCAATTCAACAATATGATCCCATGGGAAAATGATATACTTAACACCAGCGCACGAAGAGGACAATGATCCGTCAGGACGAGAAGATTGGTAAGCCATTTGGAGGTTTCTCCTTTCAATTCGTTAATTGTTCGTCATTCGCTCAGCTTCTTGGGAATTGACTGACGATGGTTCTCAGCAGACTACTAAAACACCTTTATCTGACTGACGGGCAAACGTCTGAAAAAAATCACATGAACGTCCTTGCTAATCATTCTTATAAGATCCTCTCTTCTCAACTGCCTGTTCTCTTCGAGCTGATAACTGGATGTGTGAGATTGCACCATTCTGGATACTGTTCTGCCATGCAGCAAGAAACGAGAAACTTTGGTATTTCCTCATTGATTCACAGCCCCGAGTTAACGGAAGAATGACCATGCCCTGCTCTATATAAGATTCTTAAAGACCGATGTCTCATACTCACAAATCAAACCTTCTTGAAATCAACCAATCGACCAATCAACCAAAAGAATAAAATAAAATATCTCCCAAACAAGTAAGAGCCTTTCACCCCAGCAACATGTCTTCTAAATCAAGCATTGCCCAGACCATCGCTATAGCCGGTGCAGTCGGTGGATCGGAAGGCAACAATGGATCCAAAGCATCCGTTGGCTCGGCCATTCTTGATAAACTCCTCAAAACTGAAGCCAAAATCGTTGTTCTCGTCCGACAATCCTCGGTGAGTAAACTTTTTCTTTGGACGTTTCCTCATTGATTACAATGTCATCTTGTCGTTCTGCGTCACTGATTTTCTCTCTTGTGTCACTGTCTGATCTTCTCTGGAAAAGGTGAATTTTCGCCGAGTGACCGAACTCAAAACTCAAGGCGCCCAGATCACTGTTATCGACTACTCGGATCCCTCATCGGTTGAGAAAGCACTCAAAGGAGTTGATGTTGTTATCTCTGCTGTTTCTGGAGGAGGATTCCAATCACAGTCCGTGTTGGCTGATGCAGCCAAAGCTGCTGGCGTGACCATTTTTGTTCCGAGGTGAGTTGTCGACAGTTTTTCTTCAAGAGAAAGAATCATTTATCTGATTTGGTTCGATTCGGTTTGGGTACATGTCATTGATGATAGACCAATCTGACCATGTCGCTCCTCTTTCTGTCGGTGTCAACTCCTCGTTCACGCTCACCTTTGACGCAATTTCAGCGAGTTCGGGATGGATACGACCAAGGTTGCTACAGACTCTCCTCTTTATTCAAAGAGAGAGTTTCAGCTCTATCTTGATAGTATCGGCCTGCCTTACGTCAAGTTTTTTTGTATTCTATTTGCCGAGTTCATCCCTCTCTTGTTCGAGTATGCTTCCTGTCCTTCTTGTCCTCTAACAATTCGTTTATGCGTTCGAGATTCACTTACTGACATAACATTCATTCTTGGCGCATAACAGAGTAAAGGACGGGCAAGTCGAGATCGTCGGCTCTGATGATCCACTAATTGATTCTGTATCCAAGATTGATGTTGCTTCCTTCATCACCCATGTTCTTACTAGTACGTGCTTTTTGTCATCGTGCCTCCTTAGATTTATTTCGCTTGTTCTCACCTCATGAACAAAGAGAAACTGACCATACTTCCCACGTTATTCCTGTCTGATATGTTTTAACAAAAGCCGTTCCTACCACGGACCTTGCTGGCAGGACTTTCCGACTGACCGGTTTCCGTGTAAAGCTTATCCAACTCGTTTCCTACCTCGAGAAGAAACAACCATCCACCGACCCTAAGCTCCGAGTCGTCCGAGTATCAGTCGAAGATGCTCTCTCTAGGGCCAAAGCCAATAACGATATCGTATCTTATCTCAAAGCGAGATGGGCATTGGGTGATGGATTGGTAGGAACAAATGAACAGATTGAAGAGAGCAGAAAGGCATTCAACGAGTGGGATCCTCTTCCTCTGGAGAATTTTGTCTGAACTCTAGCCCCTTTCTTGATTTCTTTTCTACTATGCTCCTCTTCTCCTTTCTCTACTCCTTATCTTGTCCTGTCTTGTCTTGTCTTGACTCTCTTGAGTAGCTAGTGAGTAACCCATGACATAGAGCCAGCCATGCGTTTCGATAGTGTGATTCAAGGCAGTTGTGGCAATGTTGAGAGTAAAGGTCTAGTGTATATACGAATGATAATTAGTCAGAGTATGAAGTTGTTCGACTTCCTGGTCCTCCGTTCAACGCTAATTATATTACAACGGCTTCCGAGCGGTCGAAACTACATAACCAAAACTACTGATGACTTTCTCATTGTTGGTCATGCTGGTCATTTGTGAAGTTAAACTCTGTCATAGAAGATCTTTGACGTTTTCTTTTCTAGGCTTTGTCGACTTCTTTCTTAATGCATTGACACTGTTTCACGACTACATGATACACACACATATATACATATACTACATCATTGCAACTGAATAAGCAGACGAAAACTGATGGTCAGTCATCTCCTAGGATAACGTTCTTCAAAGATCAAGACAATCAAGGGAGAAAGAAATTTATCAGGAGCACATCGCGTATGAAGGCTCTGCAAAATGGTATCCTCAGATGCTTGGGGGCGTAAGACCCCAAGCGTCGGTCTGGTGCCAGCTATATTCTTCACTTGAAATTTCTTTCTCCCTTTTCCTACTAACAATAAACATTGACTTACGATGGTATGAGAAAGGAAGGAAGGCAATGAGCTCAAGAGATGTGAATGAAGGTGGAAAAAAAGAAACATCTGTCCCTTCCGAAAAAAATCCGCCTTTAAATGACTTTTGTTTAGGGTATGTCTTCTGTGACTTGTAATTTTCGGCCTCCGTCCCGCTTGGTTCCGTTTATTTCCAAAGAGAACTGTATCATATGCTGCCCCCATGTGAAGGGAAGAGGAAGATATTGTCGACCATGCTCGTCGTTCTACTTATGGTTAAAGCTGTCCCGATATCATTGAACAAGAAGCGAGTCTAAGCGGGAACGCCTCTAAACGAGAGATGACGGAAAGACTCAGAAAGCTATCCAAAAAAACACATGGAATCCAAAACGATCGATATTTTCTCTTCTGAAGGACCTCAGGATTATTATCTGTGAGAGTAGTATCTGTTAGTGTGACGATCATGAAGATCGAGTTGCGTTAGGTTGCATCAGTCGTAAAGAAAATCTTGAGACTATGATGCTTTCGATAGTCATCAATGCTCAACCTGTGACTTGAACTGGAAGGAGCAGAGAAGTCAGGGGGCAAGGAAGAAGGCAGCAACGAAGCGAAAGCAAGAATGAGTATAGGACCCATTTCAACGGAATCATTCTGATCTCATGGCTAACTAGATGTGCCTTCTTATGCTGAGAACCTGTTCTTTGGTATCACTTGCTATCCCTCTCATCTAAATCGCAAGAGGCTCGTTTGTCTTGAGAGCGCTCTCGCACGAAAGAGATCAGAAAGGATGATTTGGAGTCGTTCGTTCCTTCCACCTTGGTTTCGTATCTCGTTCTTTCCCAGTCTATGTTCTCATTCCATCTTTTATGTTGTTTTATTTTTATTTCATGTCGTTTCATATCATCCAAAGCTCTGATAGAACAACATACATACGATCTTGGTCTTCCATACAGTGTTCCCCTTGACCACCCTAAGGTATGACGTCGATAGTGAAGGTTGTCTAAGAGAAAAGCTTTGTAAGCGCGTAACCAGGCGCGTGCCCAGGCGATATCAATCCCACACACGCACACACATATCATGATGTCTTGTTCTTGACCGTCGACCATCGTCTGTTTCCGATAGAGAACAAACTTTGGAACTCTTGTTTGGATCTACTTCATTCCCGAGTTACCAAAACAGACAGAGGTCGTCATCGGATCCATCATTGTTCTTGTTCCATCCGGGTTGGATTACTAAAATCGGCGAGAGAACCGATACAACCCACCTTTTTAGCTGTCTGGGCATTCACACCGTCTGAACTAGAAAGGGTGGGTTCTTTGCTTTCTTTTCCTTTCAATTTTTTTAAGGTGTCGAGTGTTTTCTTTTCCTTTCTTCTGTTTCTCTTGTCCAAGCTGTTTGTGAATGTCCGAAAAGAGATAGACGGTTATGATGTTAGTCAAATATGGGATACCTTTGTGTGGTGGATAGCTCTTCATTTCCTTCTCGCAAACCTCGATTTCCTTTATCATTTCTGGGTGGCGATAAGTACGGTTCATCCTCTTACGATTGACTAACACCGCTGTGAATTGGTTGTGGAAATCAAAATAAAGTCTTCGCTCGTATTCTGCCAAAAGAACAAAGAAGAGTCGTCCTTCGATAGGGCCTTCAAAAGAGATCAAAAGTACAGACAAGTCATTCGGAAACAAGTCACAGCAACAAAAAACAAAAAAAAAAAGACACGGTCTCCTTTCTTCTTTTTTTTTTTCTTTGATGTCTGGCTATCAACCGTTTCCTCGAGCAAAACATCTGCAGGCCGGACCCAAGGCTGCCGTCCCACAGGTTAGCCTCCTTTGCTTAAGCGTGTTTGAAGCAGACAAACTACTAATCGTTGCTCGTGATGATTCGCCACCGATCAGATTATCGGACCGGATCTGTCTGTCCGATTGATTTGCCCTGAATGCGAACCAGATAGACCGGAAATCATCGAAGAGTTTGGCTCGGGTGATCTAGTTTGTGGAGGTTGTGGCTTGGTGCTGGGTGATAAAATCGTCGACACCAGAAGTGAATGGAGAGTGAGTCACTGATACTACATCAGATGTACACATACGTACATATACACGTGTGCTGATATTATTATTATTTTCCCCCCTTCTTTGTATGGATTTTTCTATAAAGACTTTTGCAAACGACGAAGGAGACGATCCCTCCCGAGTGGGTTCTGCTTCCAACCCGTTGGATGGCCCAGAAACATTCGAGACCTCAATCTCTTTTAGGGATAACAACTCAGGACTCTCTCGGGAACTCCAACGAGCTGCTTTCAAATCGTCTTCCAAGTCTGAAAAGACGATATCCTCCGCATTTTCTGATATCGGCCATCTGTGCGAAAAGATTTCTCTTGGTAAGAACATCACCGATACCGCTAAGCAGCTCTTCAAACGGGCGAGCGAAGAAGGCGTCCTTAAAGGAAAACCTCAAGAGGCGGTAGTGGCAGCGTGTATATTCATCGCCTGTCGGATGGGAAACAGTCCGAGAACGTTCAAAGAGATCTGCACGCTGACAGAGGTACCTAAAAAGCTGTTGGGCCAATGTTACAAAGCATTAGAACGAGCGTTCGAAGTCAAAGCCTCTGGAAACGGTTCGATCCCGACCAACGATCCGTCGACTCCACTTCCTTCGACTCCGACATCGACCACATCTGTTTCCAATGGTTCTTCCACCAACAATGGTTTCAGCTCGAATTCCTTGTCAAACTCGTCTTCGACATCCTCTGGGCTTCCCCCGATCTCATCCGCCGCGTTGGCAGCGGCGACAGGCGACCCGTTGTCACAGGCGGTTCTGGATGCAGCTGCAAACGAATCAGAGACCAGAGTTATCTCTCAGATGCTACCTCGATTCATTTCGAACCTTGGTCTTTCGACTTACCCAGGCTTCCAAGGGGCTTGCATGGACGTCCTTATTGCTGGAAAAGCTCTCGGCTTGATCGACGGTCGTTCACCACTTACCGTCGTCGGTAGTCTGCTATACTTTACAACCCATTTATGGGGTTGCCCAAAGACGACAAAAGAAGTTTGCACAGTGGTCGATACGACGGAAGGAACGATCAGAGGAAGATACAAGGTGCTGTACGAAATGAGAGAAAAGCTTTGCAAACCAGAATGGCTGGAGAGTGGGAAGGCGGACATGAGCAGGTTACCGAATTGAGAGAGGTATCTCCTCTGAGTCTTTTTTCAATTCATAGGCTGTTGGCCATGCTTCCCCTTCTCGATGTCCTCTGTCGAGTCCAACCCTTCTCTTGAGTCGCTCTCTCTTTGCCTTTTTCTTTTGTCGTTTTTTTTTTCTCCTTTCCTCTCTACAGCTATGGTGTCACGTTCATGTTTTGTTTCTTCATATATCTGTCGGAAAACCCTCTAAAATTAAATCTCACAATACCCTGGACAACATTCTTCACGTTCATTTCCTTGCTCTTGCTCCCACACTCTTTGTTTCATTCTTAGGGCCCCTATGCCTTTTATCTTCAGCCCCTTCTTCCGTTCTGTTCCTTTACCGGTGAATCCTGTGATAATTATTCAATAGGTTATATGTTCTCCACGAAGAAAACATAATGTTTTCTATCCAGGTTGATCAAATGATTTTTTTTTTTTTGACAAAAACATGAACATGATATATGAATATATAACTTTTACTCTATCTGAACAAGACAAAAAAAGAGGAGTAGAAAAGACTCGAGGCGGAGACAAGAAAAGGACGGGAAAGGCAATGTCCAGTCTAGATAGTCTGGTGGGTCTGAGTCGAATCAATGCCAAGTCCGACAGTCGGGTTGGTACGATTGAGAAGGTATAGTTCGAGTTCTTTTTTTAATATGATGAAAAGACAGGCTTTTCACGAATCACTACTACATCCTCTGCATCCTGTTTTGTTTGTTCACAAAGAGGACATTCAGATCGAATGGAGAAAGGAAATTGAGTTTCGCTGATAGAGGGCCGACAAATGAAATAGAGAAGGACGAACCACAATGAGGGCATTCTATCACCTGGCCTGGTTTCAAACTAGCTTTCTGTTGAACCCCAATCAGAATTCCATACGTTAACAAGGTGAAAATCACGAAAAACCTCGACGAGAGGTAGAAAGCCAGAGGGTGAAAAGAAAGAAAACGAACTGGTACTCGACAAATACATGTGCTACCTTGATAGTTCATGTCCTATTTTAGACCACACAAAAGTAGAAGTGCCAAAGAAAGGAGTTCAATCGACTATCGTTTATGAGAGGGGAGGAACGAAAGCGAAAACAGACTTTGGTTTGAATGCATCGGACACAGCATAGTTTCTCATATCCCTGCTTCTTCCACTTTGCTATCAAGCTAAAAGGAGAAAGGACGTCGAATTCAGATTGATTTTTGAAAGCCTTCAGCCAAGATGCATAAACATGATTCACTCACTTTGCATCCGCATACTTTTCCTTCAAAAGCCAATCGTAAAGCTCTTTGCTGATGGCTTCACGCGAATACTGTCAAGGTCAACAGAAATGAGACAAGAGCGGTCGCCGGTCGGCGTATCAGTCAGTTGTACAGCCTAATGCTACACAGACGCGTTGGTGAATCCAAGAAGTGGAAGAGAAGGTGTCACTCACGTAGAGGTCGTAGATGTATTTCGATCGAGTATGGGCTATCCTCATCTGTTTTCATTGTCCCGTTTGAATTCAGGACAAGGAGTTTGTCGTCACAGCGGAAGGGGTAAGACATATCAGTGAGTGTTCATCGGCTGTAGTCTGGATCAGTCGGATAGGTTCAACCGGCGGTCTAGTCCATCCGACTTGTTTGATCGCTTGAGCCATGGTCACACGCGACAGAAGTACAGCAAGATGAATAGAACAGAAAAGAAGAAAAAAAAGAAGAGTATACATACGATCCCCCAGGTACTCTCTACTCGTCGTTTTCCCTCGTGAGGCTCGTTCTCTGCATCCCTCATCTTTCGAGCATAGTCCTCAAGAATGGGAGCGATTTCTTCGTAACCTTCCGGAGGAGGCTTCGTTCTGGATGTCTTGATCTTGGGCACTGACGAGAATAAATAAATCATGTTAGTCAACTACATGCTCATGACCATATCTTTAAGGTAGCAGAACATACTGGTTGAATCTGAATGAAAGTAAAGCTTTGGGTGGTGATAGTCGATGGTCGAATGTAAGAAAGAAAGGAGAAGAGAAAAAAAGAAAAGAAATTAATTATATTTTATTTCTTTTTTGCTCGTTCCATCTCATCCACCATCTTCATCTCCATTCTGTTCTCCATCCCGATACATCGTCAAGGCATACAGATCAGTTCATCATGGCCTCCCAGTCGCCCTCCAGTCTGCTTACATCGCAGACAAGCGCTCTTCTTACTTTACTGAATCTCAATGCACCTGCCTCTTCCACCGCCGGTCAAAATGGTCGAGCGTCAAACTCGGCTACTCAACCGATCGTGACGAACGCTCCTGTATGGAAGGTACTTGTACTAGACGAAGTCTCCAAAGATGTTCTTGCTACCACTCTTAGAGTCCAAGATCTTAGGGAGCAAGGTGTGACGCTTCACATGTAAGTTCTGTTTTTTTCATCCTTCTTAGTCGGTTTCCCAGCAGGTATAGCAGGGCCTGAAGACCGCCGTGTTATGATGATAAGTATACCGATTTCCTGATCAATAAATGCCTTTCTCCTACTTTCTGTTCCCCTCCCTTTTCTATCCTAACAGGCAGCTCAACTCTAACCGACCGCCTCTTCCAGACGTTCCTGCCATCTATTTCATCTCTCCTACTATTGCCAATATTCGTCGAGTCGCTCAGGACTTGTCCCAAAATCTCTATTCAGCCATCCATCTCAACTTCACATCGTCCCTTCCGAGACCGCTGCTAGAAGAACTGGCCGGTCTTGTAGCCAAGGATGGTTCGGGAGAATCTATCGCGCAGGTGTATGACCAATTCTTAGACTTCATCGTTCCCTCTCCAAATCTGTTCTCTCTTCTTCCTAGACTTCCTTCATCGACGCATCCCTCAGGCGCTGCCGCCCCTGCATCAGCAGGTTCATCCAACTCAGCAGCCGATCCAAGACCGACCTACGCGCTTTTGAATGATCCCAAGTCTGGCGAAGCTGAAATTGAAAGCGAAGTGGAACGAGTGGCTAAAGGGTTGTTCAGTGTGATGGCGACGATGGGATCAATTCCTCTCATCAGATGCCCAAGGGGAAATGCAGCAGAGATGGTGGCCCGAAGATTGGATGCTCTGATGAGAGATCATCTCGTCAGTTCGGCCAGGACTGGCGCCGCAAATGGTGGCCTCTTCAATGGAGACGGCCTGGGTGGTTTGCAGAGGCCCTGTGAGTGATTATTTGTGTTTCTTTTGCTCATCACTTACACCCATGGCTTACTCTTTATATTTCTTTTCCTCACAGTACTTGTCATTTTGGATAGAAATGTCGATCTTGTACCCATGCTCTCTCACTCGTGGACTTACCAGGCGCTTGTGCACGATGTATTGGATATGAAGCTCAATCGAGTCTCTGTGGAGGTAAAGATCTTCCTCTTTTTCCTTTTGATTATCTCAGCTGCTCACCCGTTTGGTTCATCCCTAAATGATTTAGGCACCGGAATCTGGCAAACTTCTGAAAAAGTCTTACGATTTCGATTCTAAAGATTTTTTCTGGGCAAAGAACGCGGCAAATCCCTTTCCCCAGGTCGCGGAGGACATTGACGCAGAGCTGAACAGGTGAGATAATCTTCATATTCTCTAGCTGGCTCAATCCGGGTGCTATTCCAAATAAATAAAAATCGAAAACACACTTCTACTATCCACAGGTACAAGACAGATGCCGCAGAGATTACTCGGTCGACAGGAATGAGTGACGTCAATGACGTTAGTCAGATGTGAGTGTTTCTTGTCTTCTCTTTTCAGTCTAGGCCTCCTCCTTTAGGGCTTACGCCTAAACGATTTTTTCAAATCACTGCTTCGGTTTCCAATAGTGATTTTACATCAAACGCGGCCAACCTCAAGACGGCTATCACGCTACTTCCTGAATTGACTGCTCGAAAGCATACGCTCGATACTCATATGAACATCGCTACCGCACTTCTGCAAGCCATCAAGTCCAGAGGACTTGATACACTCTTCCAGACTGAGGAGGCTATCACCAAGCAGGTTAGCCTTCTGTTATCTTATTTTATTCCTTAATTATTATCTTGTTTCCCTTGACTTGTACTGATCATGTATATTCCGGATCTGTTTGCGTTGGATATAGACCAAGACCGGCATCCTGGATATTCTGCGAGACCGAGACGAGATGTCATGCACTGATGAAGACAAACTTCGACTAGTGATAATCTACTTCTTGTCCATGCCAGATAACGCAATCTCCAAAGATGACATGGCCGAGCTCGCTTTGGCACTCAAGACAAGTGGAGCGGATATGAGCGCGTTGGAATATGTGAAGCGAGTTCGAGAGATCACGAGAATGACTATGCTTGCCACTGCTCCTGCTGTCCCCGTAACGAGTAGTGGAGGTGAACTCTTCCGAGGATTCGGTGTTCTAGGTAGTCGAATTTCAGACCGACTGAAGGAGAATGGTCTTCCACTCGCAGGTGGTTTCGAGTCCATCATTTCCGGTGTCAAGAACTTTTTGCCGGCTCAAAAGAACTTGACCGTAACCAGACTAGTGGAGGCTCTCATGGAGCCTGCTACCGCCTCCACTCAAGCTCTCCAGGATACCGACGATTACCTTTTGTTTGATCCTCGATCGGCTCGGCCCTCTGCAGGCCTTGGTCGATCCGCAGGAGGCGGTGCTGGTGCCGCCAGTAGCGGTGGAAAGAACAGACACGTATTCTCCGAAGCGGTCGTATTCGTCGTAGGAGGTGGTGGTTACGTCGAATACACTAACTTGACAGAGTGGGCTGAAAGAGCAAGCGCTACCGCGAGTGCTAGCGGACAGGGTGGTGGAAAGAAGATCACGTATGGAAGTACAGAGATTTTATCTCCAAGAGAATTCTTACAAACGATGGCCGGATTAGCTAGTCAGGGTTAAACGCATTTCAGCTTTCAAGAGAATTCAAGGTCATGATAGACGTCAGTTGGATCTTGAGAGTGTTCTGGGGTTATTTGCTTTTTATCTTTACAATCTTTTTTTTTTCCTTTCATCGATATACATAATATTCTGATTTTGATACTACTTTGACCCGGTTGCGTCGTTTTGCTTTTTACCCTGATCTTGGCTTTGTTTGATCTGTTTAATCAAATACCTGCCTTCTCTGCACTTGTGTTTTGTCAAAGATATAGGACATTTTTTCTCTTTCGCACAATTATGCTAGTTGTTTATGTTCCTCTTTACGTTATGTTGACGATATGATATAAAGTCACGGA
The DNA here is from genome assembly GCA_014825565.1 of Phaffia tasmanica. NCBI lineage: Eukaryota > Fungi > Basidiomycota > Tremellomycetes > Cystofilobasidiales > Mrakiaceae > Phaffia > Phaffia tasmanica. The sequence continues at coordinate 5,665 of MVAI01000201.1, read as the reverse complement.
GAATAAGAAGTTGTACAACGAATCCATCAGCTACTCCGCCGTCTTGTTTCATCTTGACTCGTCCTAATCCTCGTCTGAGTCTGATATTGTCTCTTTTGAGATGCTGTTTGACACGAGCAAAAGTGATGTATGTCAATTGATCAGATCAGGAAACTGTTACGCATGTGGCATTCCCAAAATTGGCCACGACTTACACTCGTTTACCCTTTTTGTTATTCGACTTCAAAGCGTCTTCATCGTCTGACATCGCTGCAGCCACGACTTTCTTTCGTGGTTTTGACTGATGTAATCAGAAAAGGTATCAGGATCTTAGCAGTCTGATATTGGATACACCGAGGACCAAAGAAAAGATGTAAGTGACTAACCTTTTTCGGTCTACTCTCCTCATCATCCTCGTTGCCAGAGTGAGCCTCTGCATCGTCTGGCATCTCATCCGGATCAACAAATTTCTTTTGCTTCTTGGCTTTCTTACTCTTCTTGACCCTCGGCTGGTGTTCTTCTTTTTCTTCACCGCCGCTAGACATACCCTGACCGCCTTCGTCTTCTGAACCATTGTGGAAGGCCTTTTTCTTTCTCTTCTTGGCCACTTTCTTTTCTCGTTCAGGTTCGTAATCGGGTTGGACGATGACCCACGAAGCGACCTGTTCACGAGCTAATCGTCGTTCTTCAGCAAGTGCTTCAGCCTGTCGACGGATCTCTTCGGCGCGTTCTCTCTGCGAAACATGAACCGAAAAGATCGAGAGGAAACAAAGAAGAGATAAGAACATCAATGACCACTCGAGAATGGATTAGAAAACAATCAAGAAGACAAGACAAACCTCTTTAGCTTCCAACTTTTGTTTCTCTTCCTCTCGACGCTTCATAGCGGCAGCAACGGTCGCCTGAGCATCTTGTTCGTAAGCCGTTTGTTTCTCTACTTCAGCCGGTCCACGTCTGATGATACTCGATCCATATCGATATCGTTGGTCGGCCATCTCTGGGTTGTAAGGTAAATTCTTTGACTTGTCAGAAGCAAGGGCAAGGAAAATCCTGTTCATTGCACACACAAAGGTAGGAAAGAGTAAAGACTATGTTAGCAGGAAACGAATAAGAAAATAAGGCGAAGCAGCAAACTTACTTTTGGGCATGTACAGCTTGATCGAGACCATTCTGAAGTTCGACAAGAGTGCGTTGATCAGTGGGAAGCGCGATGAGCATCTCTGCTGCCTTTTGTTGAATCATAGCCACATTGAACAGGATGGCTTTATCATGAGGTTGAATGTGGATAGCCTGAAAATGAGAAAGCATGTGTAAATAACCTTTGAGCCAATAAAAGAAATCTGGTAAGTTGTTTAGAATATACAAAAAGCATGACTTACTTTTTGAAGGTATCGCAAAGCAATCTGCATAGCCGAGAAGTTTCCCTCCCGGTTAGCTTTTGCATACCACGTTCGAGCCAGATAGAGTAGAAGCGGTGAATGAACTCCGTTGTAGAATCTTTGAAGACCAGTCTCATACTGTGTACACAAACAGTTTCACAAACGTCAGGATATAGTTGCGACTCTCTGATATCTTGATACGGGATAAAGATTACGTACACTTTCAATAGCGCGTTCAAACTCATCGTTTGCAAAGTAGCAATGTCCCATATTGATGTAAACACTTCCATCGGTAAGAGTTTCCCTAACTCTGTGGAAAACAGACAAGGCCTGCCTAGCATTTGCCACCCTGGTTCGACCGTCTTCGTTAGATGAACCGGTTGGGGCGAGCGCGTTCTCAGCAATAGCAATGGCTAAACTCTGTGCAGCAAATGAACATTCCGGGTCGACCGACAATGCCTTGTCAAAGAACTCTGCCGATCGGAGGAAGTTCTTTGACTGTTCTCGACGGAACGTCTTCATAGCCTGCTCATTTTGCGCATCTCGAGGCGAGGGTTTCGTCTCCCTAGCCGCTCGATAAACAAGCCAACCGGCGGCACAAAGAGAGTATACATCAGACCGGTGTTCTTTGAGAGTTGTGTAGGCGAAGTCAAGAGCGGCTTTGGAAGCGGCTGTAGAGGATCCGGTAGAAGTAGTTTGAACAAGGAAGTAAAGGTAGAAAGCACGGAGCTCGAGGTTGGTAGGATGAGCGGTGAGGGCTTCCTTGAGGTACGTGTTGGCCTCATCGAACTGAGAAACCGCGATGCACATGGCCGCCAATCGTACCTTGGCTAATGATATCCAAGACAATAAATAACTGAGTTACAACTATACTGAATCACAGAACGGAAACCAGAAAGAGTGAAGAAACCCTAATGAACGAACCATCAGGATACTCTGGATGGATTGCCAAGATTTGCTTGTAAGCCTCTTTAGCCTCATCCAATTTGCCTTGCCCCTCGTAGGCTCTTCCCAAGTTATAAAGTATAGTGGTCTTCATGTCGTTAATGTCATTTCCTTCCATACCGACCGAGCTGGTCAGAGCTTCCTGGTATATCGCCTCGGCCGTTTGAAGGTCCCCGTCAAGGTAAGCCAATGATGCTAAGTTATTTAACAACTGGGGCGATTTGGATTCTTCATTTTTCATTCGAACTTCAGCCGCCGATCGATAAGCTTTGGCCGCCTTTTCGATCGAGCTACCGTGCCATGTCTTGGCCATTTCGACAAACAAGTCCGGATCATCACTGATGTCTCTGACCGAGTCGGTTGGTGTGTTATCGATGGTATGTTGGATTCGATCAAACGCAGCTCGCGCCTGAGCACGTTCGGCCTTCTCCTCTTCAGCGCTAAGACCGGCGTGCGGGTGAGCAAGAAGGGAGGCGTAAATAGCTTGAACCTCAGGCTCATTAGGCCACCGCTTTATGATCCCACCAAAGGTATGTTTAGCCTGGAGAAGATCGCCTGTTGGATTCAAACAGAGAATTCGATTAGAAATTTCTATTTTTTCAATTCTAAAACCCGATGAACCACATGAAGTAAAAGTCAACGTACCACTTGCAATCTGCATCTGACCTGCTCCAATATCTGCCAATAAACTTGAATTTCTTGATTCCGATGCGGCTTGTTCATACATTCCTTGAGCTTCAGGGATGTTGCCCTGCATATGGTGGATTCTAGCCAGGGTAGTCAATCCACCTATATAATGAGCTCGAGTATCAGCAAACTGCATTGCTCTCTCCGCCAGTTTGACGGCCTGCCAAAGAACAACAGACACGCCCAGAATGTAAGACAGTTAAAACCAGTGCTCGCCAAATCATCACTACATTTAGATTGAAAGAGACTCGCCCTCGGGTAGGCTCCACTCTCTAAAGAGTGCATCGTGCTCGACGCGATGGCAGCAGCTGCACTAGTTTGACCACTTGCTCTGAATGCGGCAGCCACTGATCGGAGTCCCTCTGTCAATGGCTGATCCCGGTCTTCTCGACGCGTGTGTACGTTCTTCACCACATTGAGTCTCTCCAATCCCAGAAGCAATTCAGCAGCCCAACTTTTATTATCCTACAAGAACATCAGTTCATAACACAATCAGATCAGTATAGAGATCCGGTCCAAACAACCATAAGGAGAACTTAAACATACGAGCTCTAAACTTCGAGTCCAAGCAGCCTTGGCTTTCTCTCTCGAGTTCAACACCCAATAGCAAAGTCCAATGCCAATTCGAGGATCTGGCTTGCATTCTGGATTGAGCGAAAGGACCTTCTGGAATAACACCAAAGCTTGATGAGGATCACGTTGAGTATAAGCAACCCTGGCCTATAAACGCGCCGTGAGCAAGATGTGTGATATCAAATGAATCAGCTCTATGCAAGGTAAGATGTCTTGATCACGCATGGAAAAGAAGAGAAAGCAATATTACTTTTCCGAGAAGTGCGAACACATTATTAGGCTCTTTCTGTGAAATAGAATCAAAGTGTTTCAAAGCTCCATCTGCCTCTCCTCTGGCAAGTTGCATGATGCCTGGGATATCACAACCATGTGATAGTTGGTAAACATTCTCGAGCCAGGTTCTTCAGGCAGAGAGAAAGCAGAACTAACCGACACTCAAGAACCCAACCATATCAAAGTTTTCTCCTAGTTGCATCTGTATTCGCTGGGCTTGATTAATTTTTTCTGAAGCTTGCTCATACAGAGCTCCTTTGGTGACGGTTGAGGCAGGAAGAATATCGCCATCTGCAACAGATATCTGACAGACGCGTCAGCCAGAATGTACTCGTCCTATCGACGCGACTCGACCATAACATAAACCAACTAGATGCAGTCAGTGCTTACCGGTATTGGGAAGAATAAGCTTGGGAGCTTTTTTCGCTTTAGCTAGCTTCATGTTGGCAAGAACAAGAAGAAGCGGGACTTGGGCAGCGAGTTCATTACTGGCTCTCTTGGCTGAATGGGATGAATACGAGGTGGATGTAAGGAGTTATGCCAAAAAGGAATTTATGTTAATGTTCTGTCGCTCAACAAAGTGAACGCTCTAGTACTGGTAAACTGTTTGAAATGCAAAGACTGATACGAAATACAACTGACTCTTCAAACCCAACTCTGCCATTCTCTCCGCTTGAACTTCGTTTCCGATTCGGATGAACTCAAGAATACAGATCAACCAGAGTTCAACTTTTGCGTTCGCTGATTCGAAGATATCCAAAATTGGCTCCACTCCATCCTCTCCTTCTGCTAGCTGGGAGAGTTCAAACTCGACGAGCTCACCCCTGTTTATGAACATAAAAGAATCAAAGTTGAAGACGGTAGAAATAAACATATTGAAAAGCGAAACGATACCGTGAGCCCGAGAGTTCGTCCGACTTTATTTGAGTCATGCAGCCAAAGCTCAAGGACGAGAAAACATGGAATCTTACCCTCCCATATTGACCTCGATTGTTCTGGATTTTGGATCCTCTATCGGCACATCTGTGGAATCCATCTTGAGCTTATAGACGTAGATGGTAGAATGGAGGAGAGAAGGACATATGATGAGAAAACGTGATCGCGATCAGCATACCGAACGGTTACGACGAGCCGTCACGTCCGATGTAACCAGCAACCGTCTATCCGAGGTAACAGACTACGTTTCGACTTTCCAGCATCCAGTGCGATCAAGAGATCTACTTTAAGTGCATGTGTCTAACTCATGTAAATCTTTGATAGGAGTTCAGGGTGTGGCTAAAGAGCGACCCGATTCAGACAGTAAGTAACCTAGATGTTTATGCTACAAGGAATACATTCACAAAGATTTGGAATGTAGAGTAAAAGAAGAGCTTGTTCGAGACATAGTCCAAGAAAAAGTCTACATAGCAGAGTATAGCTGATCTCAATAAAATCTTTTTCAAAGCCAATGAGGTGACTGCTGTGGCTGCCAACCGCTAGAGTGACCTCCTGGGACAGGCGTCCCTGTCGAAGAAGCTGCGAATCCCGTCGGCTGTTGTACTTGACCGGCGCCATACAACCATGGCGCCTGAATATTCGCAGGCGACGGCGTCTGTCGTGATGGAAGCGGTGGGGGCGGAGGCGGAGGTGGCACTCCGTTATACGTCTGATTCAGGATTGACGAAGGCTGATTGGAATAAGTATCTTGCGGCAATGGAGGCTGACCAGGGTATCCCAGAGACTGAGAAGAGGTGTAGCTTGCTGACGAAGGATGCTGATAATGACTGGTTGTGCCGTAATCGGGAGGGACAGGGGAGGTGTGTCTGTGGATATCTGTCGATGAACTTGGT
>MVAI01000200.1:0-36751 GCA_014825565.1 Phaffia tasmanica | reverse complement strand
GCGTATAACTGATCAACTCACGGTCTCGGGTTCTCTAGTTGATCCAACCCCGTCAGTTTGTTTTCCTCCCAAAGCTCGCTCAACGCAGGCGTACCGAGCGAGAATTGGACTTTTGGAACAGGCGCATTCTCGAGTCGGATTCGCTTTGCACGAACTTCTTCCAGGCCTGAGGCTGCCAATGGCGATTTGTCATACGGCGGACATGCCGAGTCTTTCCATGCACTCTACATCAAGGGAATAGACCAGATAGAGACATCTTGTCAGTCGAACGGGTTTCAGAAAAGAAAAAAAAAAAGAAGAGAAAGAAAAGCCAAATCATTTCTTTAGACACACCCATCGAGTCTCTTTCTTCAGTACGTCGTCCATCGTTTTCGAAAATTTGTTGCCTAAAGGCCATGTCGCATCGATTTCTTTAAAACACGCCTCCCACATAAAGTTTACCGATTTCATCTGGTGATATAGAAACATTTTTGTTGTCGTTGTTATTATGTTTATTAAAAGAGGCAGCGTCGGGATTCAATATCAAAGTGAGATCATATAGAGAGAGACACGGATTGGTCAATGACAGAACACATACCATTTCGTGATCCAGGGTAAAGTCTAGCATTTTGGTTCTAGCAATCTTTCCTGGTCCATTAGGTATACTCTCGGATGTGATAAACTGCCGGAGAAAGTGGAGAAGGATGAGGGCCTGGACAAGGATCTGCCGACGGAAAGCGACGTCCGATAGCTGAGAGATATGTAGAACACACGAGGAATCGGTCAAAGTGCCAGGTGTTTCGTGAACATCATGAGCTTGCTATCAACACAAATTGATGCGCAAAGAGTGAACTTACCTCGAAATCGAGAAGCCCTGGTCTAGTCAAGAACTTTGCTGTAAAGATCTCACTCAGACCGCTCAACTCATCCTCTTCAGCCTCTTCTTTCGACGCGATCTCCTTTTCTTTCTTTGATCCATCGCCCGTGCCCCTCAAAACCTTCTCACGTTCTGTTCGTTCGGAGAACGTACGGAGCACTCGATCCAGCCGCATCATGAACAGGCTAAACGACGATGCCGACGATAATGGAGTTGCAGTGAGAGTGGGAGTGGATGTAGAAGCGGGAGTAGAGGCAGAGGTGACGCTCGTCGACGAAGATGTCGTCAATAAAGACGGATTGGTAAAATATGGCTGAAGACACCAAAATGAGGTGTAGAATGGTTCTTTGAGATCAACTAGATTGGCCGTCAAGACCGACAACCAGAGAAAAGGAAAAATGGGAAAGAAAGGTCAATCCCACAGGCTATGAAACAAGTAAAGGAAAGACGGAAAAGAGCACGACGAACCGGTGGGGTTGCTTTTGGCCTTTTCTGTGCTAATGGCGATCTCTTCCTCATGGGTTTCACCTTCCTCCAGTTCTTCCACAATCTCGCCCTCATCCTTCTTGTCGGAATCTTCCTCCTTCTTTTGCTCAGCCTTTTCATCCTCTTCCATCACAACATCCTCTTCCTTTGCTTCCGTGTCATTCGCCATATCCTCGTCTTTATGAAGATCTTCGAAATCCGTTTCGTTCTTCGTATTGAAATCTCCACGAAGGTTGACTCCACTTCGTGCGCCTAGACCAAAAGCTGACGACATGAACGAGAGAATTCGACCACAAAACAGCGCGTCTTGGGATTTAGAGAGTCGGGAAAGTAAGACATTGCACGCTCTAAGAAGTTGAAGGCCAGTCGTCTTTTCCTGAGCCAGCGGCAGAGGCTAAATCGATGACAAAGGCGAGATGTGCTGATATAAACAAGAGCAAACAGATTGAGATAAAGAGCGACCAAATGGAACGGACCAGTTTGAGGTCGCGAAACCTAAGTTCAAGGAACTCGAAGACTTTCTCGCATCCTTGAACAGTAAAGACACCAAAGATATCGTCCAGTAGGAAGTAGGGTGCCTTGTCGTCGCATTTACCTAGTTGAATAGTAGCACGGTGTCAACAAACATCATAGCTGGCCAAGTGTATTGTGTTGCATCGACAGGATACAGACAATCCACGAGAAACATGATGGATCGAACGTACCAAGATGGGTAAAGGCAAGGATCAAATCCAAACGCGTCCGGACCGTAGCATAGAATGTGTCGGTCTCGGCAGTTGAGAGACCAACCTCTTTCATCTGAGCAGATGGTAGGAGTTTGTTGTTTCAGTGAAGATTAATAAGGGTGAATCAGATGTCGAGCGATCAGCCAAAGGATGTCTATAGCCGGGACAAGTCCGGTTTAGTAGAAGGAAGGGCGACGAACGGCTAGATCTAAAGTTTCTTCTTTAAAGATCCGGACTAGAACCTCTCTGGCCAACAGACCGAGATCATCTGAAGTTTCCCTTAAAAGATCCCAGATCCTCTGAGCTTCCTCGACTGAGTCTTGAAACGATTGTCTAGATGAGAGAAGATTGTCCGAGGCTTGAAAGGATGCCTTGATGGATTGCTGAAGGAGGGCGATTGTATGATCCCGAGCTTCTAGCGTCGAAAGACCAACCATGATTCTCTCCTTGCGTGCCGAAGTTAGGCCTATCTGGTTTGTATTCGTCTAAAACAATATCTATTCAAGCCTGTGCTTGTAGAGAAGAAGAAAAGAACGGAGGGGCGACTGATGGGATGCTCGTTGGATGTTGAATTGATTACAAGCACAAAGTCGCCGGATTTTGAATTATCTTTCTTCTCATTTTCACCTCCAAACATCGATCAGTCCGGTTCTTGAACTTCTTGTACTCTCCTTTCTTTCTGTATATCTTATCATGCCATTCGGGCAGCTTGTAGTCGGTCCCCCAGGTAAGTTTGTGGTTCTGTGAATCGTTCCGTTAGTAATGTCATGCTCAAGGCTTTAACGCCGGTCTCAATCCTCGTCGAAGCTAGGTTCCGGTAAATCAACCTATTGTCATGGCATGCATCAGGTATAGTAGTTGCCGTCTCTTCTTTGTTCTCTTCTTGAACTAATGGATGGTCTGAAATAGATCTCGATCGACTATCTACTTTGCGCCTGTGCTTACGATTCACTCGTTTACTGCTTACAAAAGTTTCTCACAGCGCTAAACAGACCAGTCCACATCATCAACCTCGATCCGGCAAACGAGACACTACCTTACCCTTGTTCGCTTTCAATATCTTCCCTTGTCACCTTACAAGATGCTATGGATGAGTTTGGGCTAGGACCAAATGGAGCAATGCTTTATTGTATGGAGTATCTAGAGGAAAACTTTGACTGGCTAGTCGAAGAGCTTGACAAGCTGGAGGGAGGTTACTTTATATTTGACATTGCTGGCCAGGTGAGAAGAGACCTCTTCTAATCTTGATTCTTCTTAAATCAATAAGGTAGCAATCAGCTAACCAGCTAGTTGTGTTTCTCCAGGTCGAGCTGAGCACAAATCATGGAGCATTGACAAGAATCATGGATCGACTGAGAAAGCTGGATTACAGGGTGCGCCATTCTCTACCTTGGCTTTGTCATGAACATCCTCGTTGACCCACTATGATCGGGTAACTTTCTTTCCTTCCAAAAGTTGGCGGCTGTACATCTCTCTGATGCATCATACCTAACAGATGCATCCAAGTACATCTCAGTCCTTCTCACATCACTCCGGACGATGCTCCAATTAGAGATGCCTCACATCAACGTCCTTTCCAAAATGGACATCATTACTCAGTTCGGAGACCTTCGTATGTATAATTCAACATCCTTTCCCTTATGTAAACATTTGTTGACAACTCTCGGACACGGCCCATTCACTTCATTGAATAGCGTTCAATCTGGACTTCTATACAGAGGTGCAGGACCTATCTCAGCTTTCTATTCTTCTCGATAAAGATCCTAGGTTATCCAAGTTTGGTGATCTTAATCGAGCAATCTGCGAGATAATCGAAGACTTTGGTTTGGTTGGGTTCGAGACACTAGCTGTTGAGGTAAAGATTCTTCGCCCTTGTCATGTTTTTTCTCCTTGTACTGCAACTTATGGATTCTATCATCGCGGGCATCTCCTCACAGGACAAAAAATCAATGCTTCACCTACTCAAGACCCTCGATAAAGCGACTGGATATATATTCATTCCACCAACACAACCCTCTTCATCTTCTGCAGCCGATGGATCACCAGCCGACCTTTTCCAGTCGTCATCATCTTCATCAAGAGCGCCAAATGCGGACGCCTTATTTGGATCGATAGCGGGGCGAATACCTGGTAGTGATATTGGCGACATCCAAGAAAGATGGGTTGACCGAAAAGAGGAGTTTGATGAATGGGAGAAGGAAGAGTGGAAGAAGGAGGGTGAGGAGGCAAAGCGGATTGCAGCAGCTGCCATAGGCAAGAGAAAAGGTGGAATGGAATGAAACCTTCGTCACTAATAGCAGTAGAAGAACGTATACTCGTGCGAGGTTCTTCTCTATAATTGAACCCAACAGACAGAAGATACAAGGTGTGGCTCTGGATAGATTCTGATCTAAGCACGATGACAATAACGGATTTTTATGTTGGTAAAATGATTTACTATTGCCAACAATATAAACGATCTTCGTTTCTACGCCCAATATGTGTATCAGTTATGATCTCATTTGATTGTGTCGTATATGTCTCGCTCTAGAAAGACACTCGGAATTTTGATGATTCATGGTGAGAATGATGACGATTTCAACAACGCGAATTTTTGAGTTTCGGATTATTTCTTTGATACCTTTATTTGACAATCATCTTCCTTCCTGAGCTTAGTGATTATCAGAACTCTCTATACAATCATGGCTCCGCCAAGAAGAAAGCCCCTCGATCCTTCGAATGCTCCAAAGCATATCAAAAAGTCCAAAGCACCAACTTATGAGACGTTTGAGGAATCTCTTGATGGTGGTGTTGAACTTGAAGAAAAGGGTGAACGGTACAAAACCGGTGAGAAGGTGGGCTTCCGCAAGTTTACTTTCTTCCGATGCACCTTAACAGCCTGAATATGATGTTGATCATGCGTTGTTCTCTTTCGATCAACTGGTCGATTGATGTGTCAAGGCTAAAAGATTCTATGAAGAAGCTTGCAAGCTGTACGAGAAGGCTATTGGGTTTGATCCTCAGGCGTTCGAAGGCCACTACAACTTGTATGTTCGGATCGTGTTGCTTCAAATCCATGGTGTCACTACTCCGGGTATCGCTCCAAAAGTCTCGGATACGATTAACATTTTTGTTCTGTTCTGAACACAGGGCCCGCACTCTGTATACCATTTCACAAAGTTTCCTCCTTCCACCGCTATCATCCAACACGCTCCAGATGGCAATTACCCAATATCGATTGTCCCAAACTTTGACCGAATCCCCAATCCTTTGGGTAGATGCCACATTCAATCTTGCTGTTGCGCTCCTCAGTCTAGCGGACCTGATAGAGGACCTTCAAGAGGCTGACGAACAGGATGCAGAGGTAGAGAACTTGCGAAGAGAAGCAGCTGGCTGGTTGGCAAGCGTTGCAGAGAAGCAGGAAGGTCTGTTGGAGGAGTTAGAACGACAGAACACGCCGGCAGGAGAACAAGAACATATGCTTGATATTGGAGAGGAGCCCGAAGAGGAAAACGACAAACATACCCATAGCCAAGATCAAGATGGAGGACAGATCGAGAATGAATCTGGACGAGCCTGGGAAGAAACCGTGACGACGCCTTCGCTCGTACTGGATACGTACATCCTTCTTTTATCCACACTCTCACTACTACCCAGAGATTCCTTAGTATCACATATTTCTCCTTCCGAGTTACCGGATATCCCTACGATATTCCAAAGGTTTCATGTACTGAATTCTTTTTGCGCCCGGTCGGGTGCAGATCGAACTCTAGACATCTTGGTGGCAGAATCATCTGCAAAGCTGTCCGCAATCCGATTTGCTTTCGATGACAATCAGCCTGGTTGGATGGACGAGTGCCGAACAGTCATTGAGACATTGAAATCCAGCTGGGAACGTATAAAGGACGTTGATACTTCCGTTTCGTCAGTTCCTAACACACCACGGATTGACCAGGAAACTCGGATCTCGGTGATCTGTACGCTCGGCGACGCCTACTCGCTTCTTGCTCAACTACAAAGACTTTCCGCTCTCCGGATGCTTCTTCAGACTCAAACAGTCCCCACTGTCGAACAAACCCAAGAAATCTGGACGACGCTCTCTTTGTCGACTCAATGTTCATCCACAGCGCTTTCCATCTTGACGCCTTCTCAGCAGGCCTTCCCGTCCACGACGCCCAACCGAGGAGAGTCCTCTCCTGTTCTCCTAGCGCTTGCTTCGCTTTCTTTACAAAGAGCTGATATGGCCGATGAACCGTGGAAGCACGCTTCGGCCATCAAGAACAAATCTCAGTTAATTATAAACTCTAGCACGTATTCGAGGAGAGCAGCAGAGAGTAGCGGAACAGGATGGCAGGCTGCACTTGCTCCTTGGCCATCAGTTATGAGTTGGCAGTCTCGTCCGGCTTGGGTCGATGGGGGTTGGGAGGTAGAACAAACAGCGTATGTCTTTGTGTTTTCTTTACTCGATTGCCCACGAAATCATTGCCATTTTGCTAACTCACGATCAGCGACTTTCTTTTTTCTCTTGTGTGTATTTGTGTGTTTCTCTCCGTCGTAGTCGAGAATCAGTTCTGTCAAACATCCGTTCTCAATTCTACAAGGCTACCCCGGAAGCTCTCCAAGAGGTTGAAAAGACGTTACTGAGAGCTAAGAACAGATTACAATCGACTGACGTCCGCCGATTTGTGAGAGAGCTGATTGAGGATCATGGAGTCCTTAAAGGCGGACCTGGCGGGGAGGAAGAGACATTCTGGGAGAACGTAGTCAGTGTACTATGATATCAGAATGAAGACTTCTCTTGCTATCTGTTGATAGTAAAATCGAGCAAAGCTCGTACAAGCTATCGTGATCTCTATTTGTGTAGCAGCAAGTTTAAGGGTGTTGTCCAGAAAGGAAAGCAAGTACGAGGCTCTGACCCGACTTAAAGATCATGAAAAGGTCATCGAACTAAACGAGCTAGAGTACAAACGATTAGTGAAATTGATCAATCGGTAAACTAAGCGAGGCCACAGCCAAAACTTATATAGGGAAGATCTTTTTTGAGAGGTTTCATTATATTTCTACTTCAGAGCCAATTTCAAAGACAGACAAGGCAAAGATTCAGTTCAATTCCATCTTGATCTTCTTCTATAGACAAGACAGGTCTGAGGTAAGAAAGTAGTGCCGTTGAGACTTACTCGGTTTCAAGATCAATAGCTTTTAGACCTGTCTCGGTTACACTCTCTATTTTCTTCCCTTCTTTCCGACCGGTGCCTTGGGCTCATATACGACCTTTGGCTTCTGCTTTAATTCGACTGCACCTTCACTCATCCAATCTTCAATTCCGCCGGTAAATGCATCATCTTCCGAGTTTTCAGAGCCAACCGTAGCATATTTCGATCTGAACCTTCCGATTCTTCCAAATTCGTCTTGAAGATCCCTAGAAGAGACCTTGTTCGGGTACCAAAGCGGGTGGTTTGACAAATCTTTTGTCAACTTGTAAACCGATCGAGGCGAGGTCGTGTAATGGGTGAATGAAGAACCATCGGCAAGGACGACTTGTTGAGGAAATAGTGGTGGTTGAGCCGGAGGCAACGACTTTGGCTTGTAGACGTGAGTTCGACCGAGTTTGCTGGGGCACATAGCATGCTTCATGTCGGTCTGTCTCCTAGCCTTGAGGAGACCGAACAATCGTTTTGAGCTTATTGGAGATGGCCTCATCCTGGTTTTCTTTTGATTGATCAGGTGTGTATGGGAGTGAGGAAGAGGAGCGTAGAGGGTAGTACAAGTGAAAGGTGAGTTCTTCAGTTGGTGGTCGTAGTGATTTTGATGGTAAAAAGGTCGAGATACTGAAAAAGCCCAGACGAGCGGTTACAACTATATGTAACCATGACTGTAACAATTGTAGCAACCGTTTGTCTAAACAGAGATCACATAGATCAGAACTACATCTGAAGAGCATTTAAAAAAGAAAAGAAAAAAACAGAAGCTTGAGAGTCGGAGGATACAATACAACTGCAGGATGAATAAAAGCGAAACTTTTCTTTCCCAGAGCGAGTAGCACATCAAGTTACATGACATATGTAAAAGAAGAGGGAAGGGGCAGAATGATGATGATGATGATGGTGGTAATGACAATGGAGCTTTATTGTTGAGGGAAAGGAAAAGGAAGAAGAGTAGCAAGCCGGGTATCGAAACGCATGAGCAAACGAGAAACGACGCAACGACTTGAAGGAGGAAGAGAGGTGACGCTCAAGGGACTACGAGAGAGAAAGAGGAAAAGAATAATATATAGAAAAAATGGGCAGAGAAAGCGGAGGGGTAGCCAGAGAAGGTTTATAGAAAAGAAATAATGATGGGATGAACGAAGACGGAATATGTCGCCAGGATTGAATGAGATTAGGACCAGATGGTTATGAATCGGATGGATGAGAGATTCCGAATGAACAACAGAAGAAAGGTGATGATATAGGCAAGGTCAAAAAGAGCAGGAGAGTTTTTTAAGAACCAGTTCGGCATAGATACAAATCGTAGGACAAACAAAGATGGACAAGGGTGGACGAACAGGAACCCTTATCCAGAACGAAAGGATGAGGAACCAAAAAAGAAGTTGAAGGGCAGAACAAGAAAGCAGAAGGGACCAGGACGGAGAACGGAAGGAGTAGATAATTCCTCTAGTAATCCGAGTTTGTGTGTCCCTCGCCGTCCTCTCCGTCCGAAGCAGAGGTCTGTCTAGTCTTCATAAGCTCGAGATCGAATCGGAGTTCGTCGCCCTTCGGAGGGTCGAACACCAAGCCCTCCATCTCACAAAACTCTTCGTCGTCCGTTCGATACCGGTGGATAGCCCACTCTCGGACGTACGTCGAGGCCTTCATATACTTCTTTGATGCATACTTTTTGGTGAAGCACTCGGCCTGCTTCTCGAGCGGTCGGAGAATATAATTGAGCATCAGCTGGGCAGCCGGCAGAAGCTCGTCTTCAGCGAACGACGAGTAGTGAACCAAGTTGGCGTTCCATTTTCCTCGGTTGAGGACATGCCTAGCAAGCCAAGCGGCTCCGGCGGCGATCAAGCTCGGCTTCAAGTGGAGCATCTTATGGTCGACGCAGGCAATCTCCATGAAGTATTTTGCCACTGTCCTAGTCTGAATGTCGTAGTTGTCAGCCTTAGAAATCCTTCGGAGGAAATGAATAGGGTTCGGGTACGCCATGTTGAAGTCGAGTGTCTGAAGTAAATACCGTTCGGCACCGAGGATCTCATCGTCACCAAAGCCATTGTCGGCCATGAACAGAAAGTTCTGGACGGAGGGGCAGATGACCTCCTCGTATTTGGCGGCGACAAAAAGAGCCGTTGTACCGACAAGCTGAAGCTTGACAAGCGAGATCACTCGAGCGGAGAGGAACCGATCTACCAAGTTGATTGCGAGGAACAAGGTTTCCGGCAATAATCTGAACTTGCCGTGGACCTCGATCAACCAGTCGACAAGGATTCCTCGCATCTTCCACTGTAGCTCTGGCTGAATCGACATGTAGTCCGGGTTCGGCTGGGTGGTTAACTAACAGAATACCGAAAGATGAGGGAAAGTCAATAACATAGAAGCAGAGCGGGACTAAAGAATTAGAAAAAAAAAACATGAAGGCGAACCTCTAGCTCCTGCATGTATTTGAAAATATCCACAACGTATTCGCTGACCATCATCGGATCATCCGCATCCTCGGCATCGAGATCTTCCCATCCGGCATCTTTGTCCTTTTCTTGGTACAATGCATCCTCCTCTGCCTTGGCCAAAACGGCCATGGCTGCGACTTCAGCCGGTGGTTCCGAAAGCGTGCTTCCAGATCTTGAATCTATTTGGGCAACCTCGAGCTTCACAGGCGATGATGTTCTGGCCCGCTTGGCAGGAACAGCATCCTCCTCAACCTCAAGAACATCCTCGACTGGCAAGCTAGCTTTAACACTGCCTTCGCCGGCGTCAAAGACGTCTCGATCGACTGCGACAGTTGTGCGGGGCGGGGGCTTGATTGCCCTGGTTGTCGAAGAGGCAATAGCAGCAGGGCCGGCAGTCGATGCAGCTCGACGGGGTACGGTAGATGATATAGGTCGAGGCACGGCGGAGGTACTGGTAGAAGTGGAAGTGTGAGAGGATGAAGTGGCGGTACGATGAGTAGCGACAGGCACTCGACGTCTCGGTGCGACCTCGACGTTCGTACTGTCTGCATTGTCCGGATTATGAGAAGTGATAGCGGCGGCCTGCTCTGCCGCCAAGCTGGTTCTTGTCCTTCGTCCGGCCGTCGTTCTGGCCGGAATAGAAGCAGTAGTAGCTGTCGTCTTCTTTTCGATTGGCTTCTTCCCACCAACGTCCTTCGCTCCTGTCGAGGCTGAGGCAGGACCGCCGTTTCGGTTGGAGACTTCGCCAAAGGCAGCCCGTTTGCGAGTACCGAGAACTTGCTTCCCACTAGCGGCACCCGTGCCGCCATTCGTGGTGTTGGTCGCGCTGTTTGGATCTTTGACCGAGTGGTTGGAGAGACCAGCTGCTCGCGAAGTCATCATCGGTTTCGAAGGTCCGGATTGGGCAGCAGCGATGGCATCTTTACCGACGAGGTTGGTTGTCTTGCCAATCGCGGTTGCTCGTGGGGCGTTTTCATCAAGGGTAGAAGTCGCTCGAGTCACTCTGGTTGTCCGACGGGTTGTCTAAGAGGTAAGGGAAAGAGAAGAAGGGAGCAGGGATGACAAGGGAGAAGTAGAGTACGGGAAGGGTCAGGAACGCGACAAGTTGAATGACAAAAGACGGGCCATCCAAAGTCAGAGGAAGAAGAAAAGAGAGCCGGTGGAGATACGAAAGGAAACAGGCACAAGAGAAAAGTATACGTACTGGAATACCGCTAGCCATGTTGAACGACGGAAAGAGCGCGAGAGTGTGTATGTGTGCGTGTGTTGAAGATTGAGATATTCAAGCAGGGAGAGAGTGAAGGTTTAGGATGAGAGACCAAGAATGAGGAGTGAAAGAAAGCGGATGTGAAAGAAGCGAAGAAAGGAAAGAAAAAGGAAAAACAGAAAACGTGAAGCGAGAAGGACGATGGTGGTAGCACTGGAGAGAACGTATCCAAGTACCAAGGAGAGAACAACGACCAAAGAAGTAGCAGACTCGGATGAAGGGTAGGAAGAGAAAGGTCGAGAATCAAGGTCGAGGGCAGAAGGCAAACGGAAAGGGCAGAGTGAGAAAAGGAGGCGGGATCGAATCGCGAGACGCGTCAAAATGTTGCCTGAACGGATTCCCTTAACACGCGACGCGTTAGGCTAAGCCTTCTCTTTCAACTTTTGATTATGTCTGCGTGCCTAGCAAATCGTTCCTATTGTCTCAATGTGGTGCATACAATGGAAAGAGGAATACAGTAGAAGACTCAGAGAGCAGAGTATGCCAGATTGTTTATTCACATATCTACATAGACACAGATACACACGCACGCAGACCCCTATACATACAATACACGTTTTTATTCAAATTGAAACAATCTCTTTCCCCTCCTCATACAACACATGACCCACGCCGAGACGCTCAGAAAACGGAACATCGAGACGACCTCTCCCCACACCTTCTCCTCTCCGGCCGGACAAGCCATCAGCGTTATTTACTTCGGCGGTTAGCTTCGAAAGAGCCCGATGACGAGTTTGTTCCTGTCTGTTCCTTTTAAGTGTTCTGGCTGGTAAAGATGGAGAAACCGGTGGGGTGGTTTGTTCCTCTGATTCTGGCAAAGGTGGTGGAGCACTGGTTCCTGTTTCCCAATTTGATGAATACACTGGGGGCGCGGGAAGAGACCGGGTGGTCGAGCAGTGAATGCAGACTTCGGTTCGAACTTTTTGATGAGACGATGAGGCTGACAAAAAGTCACGGTTGGAGAAATAGTCAGCATAAGATATAAAAAGAGAGCATTCCAAGATGTTGGGCAAGCCAAAGAAAAGGGGAAAGAACAACGATATAGGATTGTACCTTTGAGCTTGACTCTTGAAGTTACCCCGGGGAGAAGGACAGTATGGCAAGTTTTGCAAATTGATCTTTTGAACGTCGGATCCCTTTGATTGAATGAGAAAGAAAGAAAGAAACAATTGTGAGCATATTGCAAGATTTTTCTTTCTTTCATGTATCACTGCACTAGATACTCACAGCTGAGCTCGGTTATGTCTGGCGACACTACCAATGTCTCTCCCTATATGTCTTGCCAGCCTAAACAGACATCCTTCGCCTCCTTCATCGGCTTGGGCTCCCTCAGTTTTTCTAGTTCTTCCTTCTGGACCCAGCTCTATGGAAGCTCTCTCTTTACCTTTACGGGAATGCCGCGGTTGAGAGGAAAAGTTAGCCGCGAGAGGAAGGAGTGCATTGGCCTGGTGAAGATAGGTCGCTGCATGATGCATATACGTGAGTCTAAGGAGAAGATCCTTGTTTGGAATTTGGTTCACATTTGGCAGTACGTTTGATGATGACGCTGACTTTGCTTTGGCCATCTTCTTAATCTAAGCCTCGGGGTCGCTGCAGTTCGTGCTTGTCTTGGATTTAGGCAACGACATAAGCATAGGCGTTCAAATATTGACATTATAAGCATAGGAATGCAAAGACTTTCCTCCCTATTACGTAAGAAAAAATGTTAAACTGGGTGACTAACGGCCTCGATGAGAACGGAATAACCCTTCGGCCTATGCATCCTGCGCTCTCTTCATTTACCACTTACCCTGCCTGTTTTTCTTTGTAAAATCATCCTTTGGAAAGCTTCTTTTACCTCCCCTGTATTTATTCTTTCATAGTAAATTTAGTTTATATCCTTCACAGGGTTTGAAGAACTAACAATGTTGGGGCCCTCGACGGGATGTTTGACTCTCAATTTACAACTCCCTGTATGTTTCAACTAACGGCCCGACGGACATATGTGTCCGACGCTGTTTTTTGTTTTCTGTTTTTCAATCCCAAACGATTGTTTAATAACATATCTGTTAGTTGATCCTGTAGTTTTATATACGACTTCTCACTCAAATTTATCATACATGATATAATGGACTGACCAGGAAAGATGATCTAGACAGAAGTGTAGTTTCAAGAGGCAAGGGAGGGAAGAAGCGATGTAACATGGGGTGATTCCTTCTTACCTTCTGCCTTTACTACTAATTGATTTCCTCACTGTCTAATGAATGTTTCTAGACGTATGAAACTCAAAGAGGGGTCTTTCAATCTATATTTCCTGTCGGCTGATCTATCACTTAGTGTCCTCGTCTCCATCAAACGTGTATGTCTGTAGGCGTGTACTTGGAGTACATGTGGATATCTTGGTTTCAACTCGGTATCTATGCTATACTTTCCGGGCCAACCTCTTATGGTTGGTTTCATTTCGGCTGACAGAATTGGACACTTCTTCTGGTCGAATTTACCAGTTTTCCTTCAGCCCGCGCTGGTGCTTATATCCTCATTCGCTGCTAGTTCTTCCTTCAATTTCTGTCCGTCAAAGGGCTGGTATTGGTATAGTTCGGACTATTCTGAAGCAGGGACGGTCGGCAACCCCTCTTTCCGATCGATTTCTTCTTTCTTTCGTCTCTTATGTTTCCCTTGGACGTCGAGAGAGATAAGACTTACTAGATCTTGATGAGAATAACAGGATAAATGCTCTCCTTGCGCTCGTCCTCTCGATTCAACCCCATGTCTATCACTGGCTCTTCTTTCGGCTCCTCCCCTTCTCCTGCCCTTTTTTTCTTCTTGCATCCTTTACAACAAACCACTCGACAGTTGTCTACACAACTTCTATCGAGAATTTCCTATCTCTTTCTTATTGTTATCCGACCATTCATTCAGTGCAAATTGTATAATTACACACTTCGCGCGTACGGATCTGTTGAGTGAGTTTATTATCTGTGCCCATCTGAATATGCCGTCGATAGATTGTTCAATATGTTACTTTGCTTTCGACCGATCCATAAAGAGGAAACAAGACGAATCTATCTGTGCTCAAGAATGTTGTTGATTGAGTCGTATTCATTAAGATCGCCACTGCCGACTCGTGCGTTCTCTCATTCTGGGTTTCTTGAACAAGCGTATGGTTTTGCCATATCAAACCCGGCTTTGCCTTCCTTGTACTCAAACCTTAGTGTGAGGAATGATAAAAAAATGTGTAGTTCAAGTGTTTATGCCTTAATTGGACCTCTCCTTTGAATTCTCTTTCCTTCTTGTCGTTCTTCAAAGTTATCATCCTTCCTTGATAAATTCTAAGTCAACATTGATCATTTTCGAAACTCTTCGCCTTGCCAGTGCGATCTTGTAACTCAACACATTTACAATGATCTATCCTCACTTGCCGTCTTCCATTTCTTTCGCTCTCTTTGTTGTCCGTCTATTGTGTTCCATCTCTGTCTGCTTACCTGTCTGGTAGCTCTTACCGCTTATATTTCAATTTCTTCAGGCACTTTACACCCACTATAACAACACGAAGCTTAGTGCTTTACTTTGTTCCTTTCTTCTGCCTCCTTCTACGCGGTAATATTCTTGCTGTTTCTTTTTCCTTTCTTCGCCATTGTATTATAGCGAAGGAGCTTTTCTCAGCATTTCAAGTGTGATACATGGTTTTTTTCTCTACTTGAACTTAGAAGGCAAGACAAACCGGAATGATTGGATTGGTGGCCTGATGACGTCAGCTACCCACCATTGTTCTCGTATGTAACCCGACCATCAACCAACTTTCGTTTTGTGGATTCAGTTTTGCCTTAACCCATGATCTCGTTTGAGTGATCCGTCTTGTCTGGAATAACTAAAGACGAATGTCATCAGATTCAGACGAGTTTGACTCATTTCCTGATCTACAACTCTCTTCCTCATTCTATGAACGACTAAATATTCTCGAACAAGCCGTCCCAAGCGGCAACTCTGCAATCCATCCTGCCAGCAACCAAGATCGTGAGGACAACGATGTCTATAAGGAAGACATGATACCGAAGGAAAAGGTCACAAAAATCGAAGAAGTGAAGGACAGCATTACTTTCAATTTGATAGAAGAGGGCGGGGGTGACCCTGAATTGAAAAGAAAGAAGCAACAGGTGATACGCGAAGAACCGTTCGTATGGACCTTGCTAGCTCAAGTTCGATATAACGTGGCGTAAAGACTGACTCTTCCATTCGAGACCTTTTAGAGACGGAACAGCTCAACCAAGCTTATTTGCCCAGTTCAGGAAAAGAGGGTTTTTCTCGATAACTGATTTGACAGCTCCGACATGGTGTGAAGTCCAATATCAGTACGGTCTTCTTGGGAAGAAGCATCTCCCACCGTCGGAGAGACCGACATCGATCGTCACACCAAAAGGTAATGTGATTGAGTTGGATACCTCGCGAGCAATTGAGAACCATAAGACCATGGAGTACGTCAGAGTCTTTTGTTCATTCGCGATTGCTAGTGGTCTCTGTCGTCGATTTTCAACATCGTGCTTTTAGACAGGGCACAAAAATTCATGCGGCTTTGGAGAGAGAGATTCATCCAGTCCAGATCAAAGTGAAGGTATCTACCCGAGAAGAGACTTGGGCTTTAAGGGTATGTCTTTTCTTGAAAACTGATTTCAGGAAGAGCATCACCAACTTAGCATCCTCTTGGTAGATTATAACTATGCTATCCAGTTTAGAAGCTCTCATGACTCTTGGAATCTGTGTGAGTATTCCGTTCGGGCCAAAATGACTCTGGGCTCAATCTAACTTTCAATCAAATATTTAGAGAGAAATGCCTGTGATGGGGTTCATCAATGGATTTCTCATCATGGGGATAATCGTTAGTGTGTAAATCCTATACAGAATTTTCTCTTCAATACTAACGTTCTTGTCAGCTTTCGTTCTCAAGGATGAGATTCATCGTCGACCGATACCAATGCCTTCCACATCAACAGGCCGCTCTTCTGTTGTCCGCGCATCAAGCAAAACGCAACGATCGGCCAAGCCGAACGGATCCTTGGATTCTGGAATGATACCGACATGGTTCAAACCTACGGACCTTCCCTCAGAGGTTGACGAACCAAAAGAGAATACAACGGACATGCCGCAAGAACCGATCTATACTCTTCTTTTGAGTGACTCCAAGACGAGACAAACGAGAAGTCTGCCTAAAGAGGACGCATCGTTAGCCGGTATGTGCCTATTTGCACCATCGCTGCCTTTCGTGCTTCGGAATGACTAAACAACATCGATTTTTGATCTTGGACAAACATGGAATAGGCAAACTCCAGGTTCAAGCTTACAAACTCTTACTGGACAACCTACTTCTCTCGACATCGAGTAGTTCCTCCTCCTCCTCTTCTCAATCAAGTTCTTCTTCATTTGATTCCACGTTCTCGTGGCCCCTCCTATTTTCTCATCTCGGACTCGACAAAGATGCCTTACTCTCTTCCGAATTTCAGGAAGAAGCACAATTGGTAATTGACGGGAACGGCCTAAGATTCTTCGACCAGAGCCAAGGTCTAAATTTGAACCTGTTGACCGAAATTTGGGACAAGTATGCCGATATACTAGGGGTTGATCGAAGGGAAGGATGCAATCGAGAACTTTCGCTGGTGTACCGATGGCAATTTGCTCAGGATGTCGGTCGAAAAGCCATTCGAAAGGAGAGTAGAAGACGAGCGAAAGCGAGCGGCGAGAAAGAAGAGAGAAAAGAGAGAAAAGAAAGAAAGTTTGGGGTAAATAGGGCAATTCAAGAGGAAGAGGATCGAGCGCTGAAGTTGGCAGCGAGGGAGAGTCTAGGACAGGTGGAGGGTATGGTGATCGAGGATGAGACAGGAATGGAAGAAGCAGAAGAGCTCAAGAGGGCTATCGCAATCAGTCTGGAGGCTGCCAAAGAAGAGGCACCTTCCCCTTCTGTGTCTCGACCTCAATCGTGTGTGCCTCCTATTGTAATTAATGTCGACGACATCGGTCAACAATCCTCGATCCCGTATCTCTCTCCTCTATCAGAACCGTCAGCTTCAACTCCAGCCTCAACCGATCCTTCCCCCACCCCATCCACAGTGCCTTCTCTCTCTTCTGAAAATCCCAACATCTTCCAGAAAGCAAGGGTCAAATCACCCCGGATTCGTAGAAACATACAAAATGCCACATATGCTGTTCCCGTTTCCCGACCTTCACCAGACGAGGTCTTTGAAAGATCACCAAAGGCTACTCTCGATGAATCCACACCTATTACCGCGCTTCAGACCGAAGTTTACCTGCCGGTTGTCTTAACACGAATGAAGAAAGTGGAGCTTCAGGCGTTAGCCCGATCTAAGGGGCTTTCCACTTCAGGGCTGAAAGCCCAGTTAGTGGACCGATTGAAAGGCCTGTCGGTAGGACTTCAATCCGATGGAGACAATGAGAGGAAACTATCTGAATCCCCTTCCGTAAAGAAACGATTCAGGGTCAGGTCGCCTGAAGGACCGGTAGATGTCAATTCTGATTCCTGCACTCGTTCATCTTGTTCTCTCTCTTCTTCTTGTTCGTCTGATTCCTCTTCCTCGTCATCGAAAGAACCAAGAGAACGCCAGTCAAGAGGGGGTCAATCGGATATTATAGGCATCATTCGGTTCACCTTTTCGGCCCAAACAATCAAGAACCACCTTGAGGACATTCTTCATTTCTGGTTAGGTGAGCGAGAACCCAGGGGTGTCGCTCTAGAACACACCTCGAGGTGTGACTGGTGTACGTTTTCTCTCTATCTTTCTTTCACTACGGGTGACGATGGATGGCCCTTGTGCTGACGATAGGTTTGGACCATTTGACCTTTGGTACGTACGGGTATTAGGCGAGTTCAAAGATGGATGTGAATGGAGAGAAGGACAAAGAGTACGGCTGTGGGAGGAATTTCAGCAAAGGAAGAAGAACAGCGGACAAAAGGTCGACTGGTGATTTGCGGTATGTGTGTGTGCCGCCTGAGATTTTTTTTTTCCAACGTAAACGACTATATAAAGTAGCTTTATCTATGGATGATTGAAGGAACGATCTTGAATGTCGTTGGGTAGGTATGCAAACATGAAAATGAGCGAAGGGGACGACCCGAATACGAGGTCAGAACAAGATAAAGATGAACGAGGGTGAGATCCCAATGAATTCCTCAGAAGGCGAGCAAAGGTAGGAAACAAAGGCGTAAAGTAGAAAACGAAAGACGAGAAGGGTAACTGTGCGAAAGATCAAACAGAACAGAGCGGAGTCATGGTGGTAAAATGATTTATTTGAACAAACATGCGAAAAAAATATTAATTAGAGCATAGTAAAAAAAAAACCATAGAAGCTATATGAACATAATTAAATAGGAAAGGACGCAATAAAAGAAAGCGGTAGATATATAGAAGATCACTGAAGATGGTAAATGGAAAATCATGTATTAAAGCAAGATGCGCGGTGAGAGTCAAGACAAACCAAAAAGTCATGCGTAAAGAGAGTGAAAAAGAGATTGACGAGATAAGATATCCTTAGATGAATGAGACCAAACCATTATTCCAATCTTGAACTCTAAGAGAAGCGAAGAGACTGTATGTCGATCCAGTTGAGCCGACTAAATCGAGAGAAAAAAAGTTGAGAAGCCAGATGATCAGTAAGATCGGCTCATATAAGTGAGGATCTTGATATTCACGAGGAAATAATTGAGGAAACTTACTGAAACCTTTGGCAGAAGACATCATCGCCATATCGATTAACGTTGGCCACCAGTTGTCCATCGAATCGAGGGTGCCGATAACATCGTGTTCGACTCGTTTCCACTTGAGGACATCTGTGACTTCTTCCCACCACTGAGAGTTAAGCTCGTCCTATTCACAAGAAGAAACATCAATATACATATATATAAGGCGAAATAGGGTGCGCGGGGTCAATCAGAAAACCCCTCAATGCATAAAGAGGAAAAGAAGAGAAGAAGAAAACTCACACTAAACATGATGACGTCTTCATCATGGATAACGACATTTTGTTCGTCCAAAAGAACCTTTTTGATCCGAGCGACTTCTGGGAGATACGTCGTTGCGCTCTTGAAACAGGTAGCCGAGGTGGTATCCGAGCACGGAAAATCATTATGTCTGGCATGAATGGAGATGAAAGGTCGTTGATGACCAGGAGGACTGGAGAGAGAGGGTTGACCAAGGACAAGATCAATATACTGATTCCTGAGGGTCTCCATATGGGTCGAGTAACGAAGGTATTTGCCCACGTTTGTCCATCCTGTCCAGTTAGGTTCCCATCTGGAAAAGATGTTTTGACTTTGGGTGACCCAATACATATCTGCCCAACAGACGAAATTCCTATGGAGCGAACCGAATTCAGACCCTCCGTTTTGAGTGGTCACCGTGCGCTCGTAAACGTCCCACCAGCCGCCTTCTGAGAACTCGACAAGGCCGGAGATCGAGATCGCCTGGTTGTCACCGGTCTCGATCGGACTCGGCCAGACGTCTACCTGGACACCTTTCGGTTGGTATTGTCGCAGGTTCTTTTCCTCGGCCGTCCGGACTGGCGGTCTGTCCCCGAGGGAGAGAAGGCCAGACTGGGCCGCGATACAGGCTAGCCGATCGGGTGTGGTCGAGGTATTTTTGAGATCGCGGAACGTCACAACCGGGTGGGAAGTCAGCTCGGTATACCGAGCGAGGTCAAAGACCATCTCCTTTATTCGGAAATAAAATTGAATGAACAAATAAATGAATTTAACATATGAGAAAGAAGAGCTCAACGGGCAATTTTGATCTAAAAACAAGATTAGAAAGGGTGGGGAATGAAACATAGATACTAACCAAGGGCAATATATCTTGGGGTGGATTTTTTGACTTCATGATAATGGGATATTTTGTGAAATCGTTCAAGACTCTGAATGGGTCAAGAGCCGCCGTTGTGCCAAGAAAAGCGCCTGTATCAGCGTGCCGATGGGTAGAAATGATAGTCGATACAGAATCCAAGACGAAACTCACCCTACTCTACCTGAGCGTTGGGCATAATCTAAGAGTTCGAGAGACTATAGAGAAGGGGAAGGAGAGTTAAGTGTCTAGATATACACAAAAGGATGTCGAGAGAAATGAAGAGAAACGAGCTCACTCCGACGAGCTGGTTGGATAAACCTCCTTGAATTAGAGTTGTAGCATACCGAACGTCAGGAAGAAGAGACTGATAAAAGCTTTCACTGCAAGATAGTCACCAAATAGGAACACACGAGATGAGATCAACTCGGAGAAGACGAATGTTGAAGAGTTTACATAACTGACTGTGAATCACTAGAGTTTATCCAAGATTTCCCCTTCTCACGACTCCAGGAGATCCGTCTGTTTTCAGCGTCTTGGAGATGCAGCGCCTGTGTGAGATTTAAACTCGGATTTAAGCCGGCCCATTTTACGGAAAGAATATCGTTTGACGAGTGAAAGACGAAGAGAGTTCCCAAAAAGAAGAACACTAGTAAGAGGAGGACGTGTTTGAGCCTGAGGGTCGGTCTGAAATGCTTGGTAGAGAATTCATCCTGTTGATTAGTAGGTGGGTGATATGAATTCAGCGGAGGCGAAACCGTCGGGAGGTCATCTGAGTTCTGCCGACGAGTTAAGTAGTTGTATCTATGGCCACCAGAAGAATGGTGATGGGAATTAGGCATGCTTTACGGGAGGATGAAAGAAGCGTAGAAAGAGAGAGAGAGAGAGAGAGAGAGAGAGAGAGCGAGAACAGAGAGAGAGAAGAGGAGAGAAGAGGAGAGAAGAGAGAATAAGAATCTTATAGGACTGATCATTTTATAAAGAATTCAGATGTTACCGTTTCCGTTTTCGTTGTCGATGTATTCAAAGCAGGTTTGATGGACATACATCAGAGCAAAGAAGGGATCCGAAGGTTAATGGAAGCATGCATAGAACGGGCAAGTGTTGCATGCGTGCATGCACACTGCGTCTGCTCATTTACTCTGCATACTCAATCTATCAAGCCTCGGTATGTCTTATTTTATTTCATTTTAATATCATCATCTCTATAAGAAAACCCGGATCTTCTCGTTCTTCTTTCTCTTCTTTCCTGGTTCATACCATGGGAGAGGGAGAGAACGACGGATCAAGGATGATTCCAAGAAAGATTTTAATTTTTAATTTTATTTGGTATAACAAACCGAGGGGTAAAACCTCGATGGAAATGTTTTAAAGAACCCGCTTCTTGGCCGAATGTGTCCATCGCTGTTTGACCTTCCCGCTCTGAAAAATACCACGGTCATGTTTGTTATCGTCACATCATCATCAAGAGTCATACAGAAAAGATATCGACAGAACAACAAAGAAATCGTCCAAACAAGATGTATAAAGGAGGGGGATACAAAGAAAACAAGATAGTGGAAGAGAAAGGACAGAAGAAATAAAGAAAGAAAGATAGATTCGAGTTCATCTCGTGTCCTCAAATATGATACCTAAACCAACACCCGGACCAGCCGGAGGATGATAGATGAATGACAACATCTAAAAGCATTCGGTCACCACTTCGACCCCTCCGATGCGCTTCACGTTGTCTGAGTTCAACCCACCGACAACCTCTCTCACATCTCTGATCAATCCATTCGGTCCGCATACGCCAACCAACAGACCACATGTCTTTGACTTTCTCTTCATCTCATCATATCCATCATCATCATCATCCTCCTCCTCCATTTTATTGGTCCTTCCTGAAACCAACGCAGCTTCAAGCTTGTGTTGCATCAGAGCCAAAACCGATGGTCTTCCGTGATATATATGCAGATCTGGATGGGCAGCGGACAGAGAATGGCCTGCAGGCAGACTCATCGTTCCGGTCACGTACACGTGAATATGGACATTCAGCCGTTTCTCTCCTCTCATCTTACGCTCCCTCGAAGGTCGGAGAAGAGGCATCAAGTAGGGTAAGAACGATTCGAGTGTTTGGCCGTCTCTAACACATTCGAAAAAAAAGATGAAAAAAGAATGCGCATCAGGTTGACATTGTCCTACACACGATCAAGGACAAAGATGAATACTCACCGAATGACCCATACAACATCCACCCGGTCGGCTCGACAACCACCGGAAGCAGCCTTGGCGACCAGACTGGCAGCCTGTGCGAGGACAAAAGTGATCCCACTACCTCCAGCCAACAACAAGACGGAAGAGAACGAGGTCATCAACGTGTTTCCCAGACCACCGTACGGGCCATCGATCAGCACTCGGACTAGTCGACCACCGATGGGACCATCCAGGGCATTTCCTCCACGGCTTAAGGCGGATAGCTTCTTCGTCCAACCGCCCGAGGTCTTGAT
Source organism: Phaffia tasmanica (assembly GCA_014825565.1). NCBI lineage: Eukaryota > Fungi > Basidiomycota > Tremellomycetes > Cystofilobasidiales > Mrakiaceae > Phaffia > Phaffia tasmanica. The sequence goes on along the minus strand of MVAI01000200.1, from coordinate 14,485 downwards.
AAATAGTCGGAGACAGTCCCCTTCCATCCCGCTCACCGAGGACGGAGCGCTAGCGATTGTGAATGGACTTTTTAAATAGACAAGAGAAAAAGAAAAAGTCGATCAAGAAACCGGAATGTCAACCAAAACTGTAGCAACGAGAACCAAGAGAGGCAAGAAATATAGGGAAATTGAAGCCATATACTGACTGTTTTTGCCAAATCTTGCTGAAGCCCATGCCAGAATCGATCACTCTGATAGTCACATACTGACCCGACCGCCAACCTGTTTTCATCCGAGGGATCTCAACCATCGTCGTTTCTCCATCCGCCAATGGAGTCAAGATCGCTTGAAGTGGGACAAGATGTTTTTTGAGTGAAAATTGATAGAGAAGATCGAGAGCGTACAACCCGAGAGCGGATAAACAGTATGGCTTGCAAAAATCGACGTGAAAGTACTATAGGAAGTGAGAAACAAAAGGCAGCAAGATTCTCGTTAGCCTCAGAAACTTTTGTCAACGAGAAAAGAGAAGATTCAAACGATATTAAAGGAAACAAAAGATTGGACAGTGAAAAAAAGGCTGTCAACTCACCAGGGCGACAAGAGCGGTCATGAAACCTATCCAGTGGCAAACCTGGAAGAACTCAAAGGCTCGTCGACGAACGACCGGGAAACTAGAGACCGTCACCAATGCCACACCGAGCCAAGCGAGAAAGCCGGCGAAGACCAATTCCGTGTGAATCTTCTTTGCTAACGTGTTTTGATTGATGTACTTTTGAGTAAATACCCAGGTATGGATGGTTGACCCGATAAAGATCAGCTTGCCCATAAACCGATGGACATAGTTGAACTTTTCTCGGCTTCGCCCTAGCAACATCACAGCAATCGAGTTTTTACATCCCAGGATGACCACGAAAGGCAATTGAGCGGTAGCAATCACACCCGATCGACTTGGATCGGTTCTCGGATCGCTGAACCAAAATGTGGCTAGACCGACGACGAGACCGTACATAACGAGAACGAACAGCTGGCCGGTTGTGAGATCGACCGAAAAGAGTCTCTCAACAAATCGAGGGAGTGGTAAGTTTAACAAGGTCGGCAGGAACGAAGGAAAATAGATCGGTGGAACCACCCGGGACGAGTACGATGACTGGCTGTCGACCGCACCAAAACGGACACCGGCATTCAAAGGCCTAACGGCTTTCAGGTCGAGCGTCTCATCCGAAGGGAAACAGCTAATAATCTCTTTCTCATCCAACGAGACCTCCGACAGACCGTACACCATGCCTGCCCTTTTTTTTCGATCGACCCCTGATCCGTCCCCAGCTCCAGCCTCGGCCATGACCTTGACATTCTGACTGGCCTTAGGGATGAGCCAGCCGGCCCAGATCTCACCGCCTTTCGAGCCGGCAAATAGCCTGACGAGGATCCTGGGATGAGCAGCTACCACGAATACCCCAAACATTACCGCGCACAGAATGAGGTAAACAAACATGACTTCTGCGTTTGTGTACACCGTTGTGGTGGCGGTAGTGCTGGTGGAGGTGGTAGTGTTAGTGCTGGCGGAAGAATTCGTAGCAGCAAGAGCTGTGACATTGGAGGTCAAAAGGTCTGCAAGCATTTCCGAAATGGTCAAACCAGAACCAGCCGAACGATCCGAAAGACCAGCTTTCGAATGATGGATGGAACTACGTCGATGCTTAATAAAGCCTGAATGAGAGAAGGAGTGTGACATTTTACCAGAGACAAAAAAAATCGAGGAAAGGGCAAGGGAAAAGAGAGCGATGCTATGGAGAAGACAGCGGACCAGCCAACTGTCGAATATACAGAACGGGGAGAGATTTTTTAAAAAAAAAAGAGACGAGATGAACCGGTCAAAGCGAGAGAGTGTGTGTGTGTATGAAAAGAAAAGAGAGAAGAAAAGAAAAAAGAAAGAAAGAAAGAAAGGAGAAAGGAGTAAAGGAGTAAAGAACGATGAAAAAATAAACAAAGGAGTTAATATAGGGGTTTCCTACACATCCATTCACTTTCATCTTCTCCTTCCGCATCGGTGATAGGAATCAGCCAAAAAAAAAAAAAAAAAGAAACAAGTTAGCACCGGATTCCCATCAGGAGAAACATCGATGTTAAAATAAAACAGAAGAAACCCTCTAGACAAGACAGCTCTCGCGTGGGTCGGACTGTCCGAAGAGAGAAGGTCTGAGAGGGAGCATCAAACGAAACACAAGACGCGCGTCATTTACCCGATTGAGCGTCTACTGATCGACGGTGTAAAGAAGAAAGCGAAACATTCTTCTAATAGAAATTCTCCGAGAAATTATATTGTTGACTCAAGTTCTACAGGCAGACCAATCAGTTCGGCCGGATTTGTTTCTTTCTGGAAATTCGATTGAGATACATCCGTATCATACGGAGGGGACAGAAACAATCTCTCCATCGTACATAAAATAAAATAAAGTTTGAAGAGCGAGTGAGAAATAGAAGACAATGACAAGTTTGAAATTGAAGAAAGGAAAAGAGGGATCGAAGGCAAGACGCAAAGAGACGAGCACACAAGAGTACACAAGCACAACATGGATTCACACTTAGGAGACGGAGAAAGCTGAATGGATGAACATTAGAAAAACAGAAATCGATCTTCGGGATGAGAAGATTTTGAGATTGAGATATCTGCAAATAAGGAAGGGCAGGAGATGGAAAGCAACAGCAGCTACTGCTGCTTCATCACAAATGAAAAAAAGAAAGGAAAAAAAAAAACAAAAAAAAAGACAAATAGAGTAAAAGATCAAGAGTGAAGTGAATAGATGCTATAAATGTTTTGTTATTTTTGATTGCCAGAACCATGCTCCAACTTGGCAAGTGCCGTATCCGCCTTGTTTAAATCCTAAATTTGAGCAAAATCGCGTATGGGTCAGCATCTTCCTCGACAGAAATGACCAGATTACAAATATACTTACTCGCTCAGTTAGACGTAATCCTCCGGAAGGAGTACTCACACCGGAATCCATCGTGCTCGATCGACCCCGTCTGAGGACGAGAGGGAAGGGGTAGTGATCCTCCTCCTCTTCATCATTATTGCCCATAGCATGCCAGACTAGGGATGTTTCCAGATGAAAGAGCTCTCAGCAATTTGAGGTATACCTTTGGCAAAAGAACAGTAAGATACATACACTTTCCACCCATGTAATCCGAGGTGTCCAAATGCTGCATGTCTTCCGTGAGCGTACCCATATCCCCAGGAGTCATGGCCCCACTTCGGAACCGCGGGCTACCAGGTACGCTCAGTGGTCGGCCGACCTTGTTACCTCCTCCAAAGTCAAACTCATCGTCATCGAAGGACTGTAAAAGAGGGCGGAAATATCAAGTTTTAGGAATGAAAAGGGTGGGTTTGTAGAAACAATGTCTGATATCACATACATCAGGGTAAGCCCTCCTGAGCGCTAGCTGTCTAGCTTTGGCATATTCCAGGCCCAAACTCTTCCAGTCAAGCAAATCAGATAATCGCTCCGTTCGGTTTCGCTGGTTGATTCGCTGTCTTCGGGTTTTGGTGACAAACGAGAACATTTGCTCCTGCATAGATGACAATAGAAAGAAAACAGAGAATCAGGAAAACTGATGACTCCGAAGGTCAAAAAAAAAACGATAGGAACAGGGGACAGACAGCTAGCTGGTTGCACGAATCCTCCACACTCTTCATTCGTCGATCAACAATGTAGATACCGTAGTCTTGAGGGTTGTCGATCAGCTCATCCATGAAACATCCGAAACCAGACAAGTTGGTCGTAATCGAAGGGATACCCATCACAGTACACTCTCCAGGAGTATATCCCCATGGTTCATAATACGATGGGAAGACTCCCAAGTGGCATCCCCTTACAAAGTCTTCGTAATCGAGACCGAGAATGGGGTTGTTGGAATTCAAAAACTCTGGGTGGAAGATCACTTTGACACGATCTTCCTTTCGGTTGAACAACTGGACCCGTCGTAGTTGGTTCAACACCGGATCGTTCGCGTCGTCGGCCATATTGTGAGTGACAATTGGAGGGAGAGAGTTTCGCTTAAGAGCGAACACTCGCCGTTTGAGAAGCACTTTATCGACCGAAGAAAGAAGCTTGTCGTCGGGAAGGACTTCGGTTCCGTGTTCACTGAAAATTGAAAGACAGGAATGAAGGTTAACCAAACAGAATTGAAGATATGCGAAGAACAAACAAAAAGAAACAGAGCTTTACCCAGTGTATCGAGCGGCATGCTCAAACAGTCGGTTTCCGACTCTGTTCTTGATTTCGTCCACCGTATCCTGAAGTTGTTTGGTGACAGCTTGTCCTTTGAGGGCCTCAATAGTATAAGACTGAGTGGCAGCGGGCATGATGATAAATGCCACTACGGTAGTTTTGGAGCCAGCTTCCTTGAGCATATGATTTAATCCTATCGATTTGCCGTCACAAGATAGAGGGTCGATCGGAAAAGAAAACTAGCTCAGATACTTGTCAAATGACAAAAATAACGAGCGGAAACGTACGAGCGAGACCCTCGATAAACATATCGACTCCCTTGTTCCTATACTCGTATCGACCAGCAGTGAAGAGGTAGAGGGTATCGTCGAGATCAAAGTCATAAGATCCATAGAAATGCCCTCGAATAAAGTCGTTGATCTTGTTCTTCGAGACGGCGTGAAGGTTCTGGAATTCGTGCATGGCAGAAAACTTGGTGACATTCAGTCCGTTAGGAACCACACCATCTGTGAGGGAAAGAGAAGGGAGAGGAAGACAAGTTGTTAGGTCATGGACAGAAGCGGTGTTGAGGGGACAAGCGACGAACCCGGTTTTCGCTTCAAGAGATGCTCGGCTTCATAAGCGGTGATGTGGGAGACTGTGGTGAAGACGTCAGCACAATGAGTCGCACTTCGCTCGATGCAGTACCTATTGAGAGAAAGTTGATGGATGCATAGGTTAAATTAGCTTGTCAAATGGCTTCTACTGAGGAAAGTCTGGACGGACCGGTGATAGATTCCTCGCTTTCCGGCTTCGTGGTCGACGTCAAAGTATTGTAAATTGTTGTAGAAATCTACGCTTCCAGCACACAGGTATCGTCCGAGCAAGGTAGCACTGAAGAAGAGATAGAACAGGGGCGAAAACGATGTGAGATTAGTGGTCGGAATGGAATGTCTCAAGATGCGTGAAACAATACTGACTGGGTAGTAAAGACGGTAGTCAAGTCAATGTGTCGTTTTCTGCAAAGCGGAATGGCCAATCCGGCCTGCCACTCGTGGAAGTGAGCAACGACAGCAGAGGTGAGGTGATGGCTCACAAACTAAACAGAGCCAATAAACATGTCAGATGGTTAAAAAAATCTTGAAAGATTAGGTGAAAACATGGAAGCGAGATGCTAACCTCTCCGAGGAACCATGCAACAAGATATCCAAAAACGATTGTCTCGTTGGTCTCATGGTCGTTAGCAGGAGCCGGGATGCCAGCAACGGTCCAAAGATCGGCTTTCCACTCGTCCATTCTAATAGAATCGCAGATAACCGAAGGATTATCTGGTAGATAAGCATACGAGACCGGAGTAAAGGAACAGCTCATAGATGAGCCTGCTTCTGGACATATTCTTACCGATGGTACATCGAGCTGGTGTCAAACAAGATGACTCTGGGAGCTCCTTCGATCAGCCAGTTTCCATAGATGAGTTTGACACCTTGAGCTCGCATCGAGTCTAGCGTCTTGGCCATGGCCGATCCGGGTTCGGGCTCGACAGTGTCGACCTCCATCTATAGGGCGTCAGAGTCAGAGTCGGGTATGTCAGGGTTGTTGCCTGAGGGATAACAATTGATGGAAGAGAAAAGGTACAACATACAGGAGCGGACTGTGATGAAATATGCCCAAAAAGGATTGACGGTCTAGTTAGCGTATCTGGCTATACTGGATCAGATCGGAGGGAACCACTCGCTTACTTTGTAGGACAAAGGTCCAATGAGAGTGTACCTCTTTCCGCTAAAGATGAACGAAAAGTGTGAGATGAGCTCTGAAAAAGTCTAGAGAGGAGAGGAGAGCTACATACTATTCGGCGCACGTCACTGGAGCTTTTGTCTTGATAACCGTGTAGATTCCTCCCACTATGGCATTGTTCAAACGATGAAAGCAAGTGATGAAGACAGACAGTAGATCGGATATATTCACCGCGAAGTGAGAAGGAGTTTGAGTTTGAGACGAAGAAACAGAGTAAACCAGGGTAAACAGAATTATGATGTTATACAAATTGAAAAGAGACCGGGGTCAGTGGGATGCAAATTGTTTTACTCGCGGCAAGATTGGACAGATGGTCCCTAAGTCTTTTTTCAAGCTCTCGCTCTGGACCCATATCCTTTGACCTCTCACAGATTTCATGAGATGAGATTAAAAGAAACAAAATGTGAAAGAATGGACAGATACACACCCTTGTTAGCTACTTCCCAGGCGCATTCAAAAAGGAGAGCATCGTCGACTGTACGTTGTTGACCAGATGCGGACATGTCGAGAGGGTCAAGAGAGATGTGATGGAGTGATGAAGTGATCGAGCGATGGAGTGCAAGTGAGCAACTATCGAGGGTGACTGATCAGAGATGTTTTGATTTGATTGTAAAGAAATGAGATCGAGGCAGATAAAAAAGATGGAGAGACAACGACAGGGATGAAAAGAGATGATGATGATGGTTAGAAGAGAAAGAGAAAGAGAAAAGACGACAGATGGGGGACGAGAAATAGAACAAAAGCGGAGGAGAGTGTAAACGCAGAGAGCGCCATGAACAGGAACAGGAACAGACCGGGTAAATGGTCGCCCGGGGGGGGGGAGGAAAGAGAATATGCGATTTCCTGACTCGGATCGACAAGATGGCCTATGCTCGCCGGGAAACAGTTACGTAATACGTCATCAATTATGAGATGGCTACACATTCCTGATTGATCAGGCTTACTGCGCACGGGGGGAACGTGCCTAGAACCTCCGGCCGGTCAACTCGGTCCGGTCTTGCGTACCTGAGCCACTCTGTGTTTGAGTGGTCGTCCAGTGAATGAGTGAATCAGTCATCCAATCAATCTATCAATCTATCCATCTATCCATTGGACGTCGTTCAGTCGATCAAACAGGCACTCTACTCATTCAAAAACAGGTCCCTCACCGACTCTTATACTACGCCGACTCAAAAGAGAATGATGCTCAGGTACAAATGCACACAATTCTCCAGGCCGCGGCTAAACTCAATCCTTTTCCGTCGGTTCCACATCTTTACAGACTTTGAGAAAGCAGCTTTAGAGCCATCAGGCGACTCGGACGGAAACGTGTGCGCTCCTTCTTTCCAGCATGGACGGATTCAAGTGGATGGAATGAGCTTGTGAGTATCAGGCATTTCTGGGGGTGAGTGGGTGGTTGGTATGGGCGTGTGTATGCAACGACTGTATATATGTGTCGTGTGATGCGCAAGATGTATTGATCCATCGTGCTATAGCTCTCCTATACATCTAAGAGATCACTGCAGATCACCACAGTCTTTTCATCCAATCACTAAGCAGCGACTGTTCGACACATTCTCGGTGAGTCCTCTCTCTTCCAGTCCTTGCCATTCAGATCTGCCCATTCTTTTACACATCGTTATCTGATTTTTGCATCACTTACATAGCTCCCAGAAGACCTTTATCCCATCTCGCTTCGGAGGGAGGCGGACGAAATCCATGTTACCTGTACGTTCTATCTACTATACCCGTCACAATATAGATACATACAAAGCTCGAGTAATGTATGCCCTTCTTGTCTCATCTTACAGGGTCTGACAACGGTCATCAATCTCGTTATCCGATATCTTTTCTCCGGACAATCGCGCCTGATGTGCCTGTTCAAAAAACCGAGTCTTCACCCTCAAAGTGAGTGACTCCCTTCTTTCTCTATCTATTTTCCGTTTAGCGCTCCTTCTTTCGCTTGCTGACGAAACAGAGTGAACTTTTTTCTTGATCTTATAAAGAAAGACTCTTTGGGCAGAGCCATTTCAAGCCAATACTCACTCACCCTCAATCACCTACGATTCACTGACTTCGTCCCGATCTTCTCTCCTTCAGGCTTTGGAACTAATCCACCAACACGGTGTTATTTTTATCAAATCCGTCCCACCAAATACCAAAGCGACTGAATCGCTCTCTCTTCTGCTCTCGAACAACCATCCCCGTCGGACTCATTATGACACATTCTGGGAATTCACAGCGGATCTCAAACATGGTGACCTGGCCTACTCCTCTCAGGCTCTCCCTCCACACACGGATACGGCGTATTTTGAAGATCCATGTGGCCTTCAAATCTTTCATCTATTGGAACATTCAGGTCCGGAGGCTCGAGGTGGGGAAACAACGTTGGTCGATGGCTTTGCTTGTGCGGAAATTCTCCGGAAGGAGAACGAGTATGCGTTCGATATATTGAGTCGGGTCCGAACAGGTGCTCATGCTTTGGGGACACCAGGATACGCCTTCCATACCGGCCCACCTGACTCGCCCGGCTTTCCTGTATTCGAACTCGAAAAGAGAAGCAACGCACCGAAAGACAAATCCAAATTGAGACTAATCAGATGGAACAATGAGGATCGATCAAAAATAGGAGCAGGATGGGGCGTAGGTGAAGTCGATGAGTGGTACAAAGCAGCTAGAGCATTTGATGAGATCCTCAAAAGAGAAAGTAGTGTGGCAAAGGTAAAACTCGAGCCTGGTATCGTCGTTGGTTCGTCATCTCCCTTTTTTCTCGTCCTTGTTTCTATCTTTCTATCTTTCTTTCTGCATATGTGACTGTGAGTCTGACTCATTTTTCGCGCTCATAAACAGTGATAGACAATCATAGGATTCTACATGGCAGAGAATCTTTCACAGGCTACAGAAAAATGTGTGGTGCGTACGTCGGCAAAGATGAATGGCTCTCTCTCCGACGAGTCCTTCGTCGAGAACGTGATCATCTAGCTCGCATCGGACAGGGAACATCAAACCCACAGGAGGATATTTACGAAGGGGACTGTTGATGTATGTGATTCTGCGTTCTTTCCTCAAATGCTCGAAGGAAACCCTGGGTTCAAAGGTATCTACGATGCATATAAAGACACGTTTTAGTTGTGTCTTTCTGTTTGCAGAAAAAAACCAGATGGGCTTAACGTACGTTGGAAACCTCCTGATCTATCACTCTTCTACAATTGAGCCTCGATTAACTGTCAATACGAAAAATCACACCCGAGAACATAACGTCTAAATCAGCAATTGACACCTAAGACAGGCATGGCGAGGATATTAATACCATACCTCTAAGTACCGGCCATCTTTGGCAATCAACTCTTCGTGTGTGCCGGACTCGACAATCCGTCCAGAGTCAAGTACGTAAATCTTGTCGGCGTCGCGCTGTTATTCGTAGGTGATGGAAATTCCCCGTTCAAAACGTTAGTGTTTGAATGCATAAGATACATTGAACATGTCAAACCAAAAACATACGATGGTAGATAAACGATGACTATAAGAATCAAAATAACATAGACGTAGAGTAGACATCGGTTAGACAAATTATCTTTCTCTCGAATAGATATGTATAGATAAACAGATTTTACGTACGCGATTGTGATGGTCGTTCGATTGACGGACGCTCGGTCCAGAGCTTGTTGGACAAGCGCCTCGGATTCATTATCCAGAGCTCTGAAAAAAGGTGGTCCAAACTCTGAGGTTTCAGCAAACATACAAACTTGATAGACAGGTGAAGATTAGGCTACGGGAACTTACGAGGTTGCTTCGTCAAGCTGTTCAAGCCGGTAACATCAACCCATAATAATGATCAACACTTTTCGCTCTTTTCTGCTCGTAAAGCAGGAAAAAATCACATACCAAGAGGATTTTGGCGTCTCGTAACAAAGCCCTCGCTATACAAAGTCTTTGTCTCTGGCCACCACTCAAACTGAGACCCTTTAAGCCGATAGGCGTATCTAACCCTTGGTCTAACGTGAGGAGAAAGTCCAGAATCCGAGCGTCCCGACATGCCTCTCTAATCTCTTCGTCAGGAACGTCACGGTCCAAGCCAAGAACCAAGTTGAAACGAACCTGCCGGATCAGAAGGCAGAACGAGAGAAGAACAGAGAATTAACAGGAAGATTCTATAGAACGTCGATGCAAAATGACGGACTCACAGTTCCTTCATAAAGGATGGCATCCTGCGAGACGAGCGCGATTCGGTCAAAATGATCGTTCAATGTGGTTGCTCGAATATCTTCACCATCCACAAGAATCGTCCCCCGACTGAAGAGATAGGAAGAAACAGTATGGACGGATAGTTAACTATAGGGAGTTTGATGACAAGAAAACATAAGGAAAAATGAACACTTCGCGTACTCTGGTTCATAAAAACGAGCGAGCAAAGCGATAATTGAGCTCTTCCCACCTCCGGAAGGACCTATAAGATTCAAAAGGCGATACACCAGCAAAAAAAATGATTCATCAGTCTCCGGTAGTTCTGGTCGATTTGAATACTCATAAATAGAGATCTTACGTACCACAGAAGGCAACCTTTTGACCAGGATGGATGTGAAGGTTTAGGTTTTCGATCGCCCGTCGTTCTTTCCGACTAGGGTACACTAAATCCACATTCCTAAACACAATCTCTTTTCCCTTCGGAGAGGGTATGATCGGTAGAGCAGCCGATGGAGAAGAAGATGGCTTGAGAGCGGCCACCATGGGCTTTCTTTCCATCCAACTGAAAAGAACAGAAAATGCGCTACTAGCTTTAGAAATATCTCCAATGAAGGTAAACATCCTAGCGAGAGAAAATCCACCAATAAACACGGCTTCGAATGTGGCATATAGACCGGAGATTCCAACAGAGCCATCGGCGAGTCGTTTTCCACCGTACCAAAAGATGATCAAGGCCATGAGCTTACCAATGAAGGGTAGAAAGACCAGTTCAATAACAACGACAAAAAGAGAAACCGACAACATTCGTGGATAGCAAGAAGTGAAGAGTTGACTAACAGGAAGGATAGCTTGTGACATTCCAAAAGCCAGAGAAGCCAGCAACATGGCCGTACGATGCTTCTTGATGTCAGGCTGCTGCTTCTTATTGAACGAGTTCAACACGTGCCTCTCTCGTCCAAACGCAGCTACGGTCTTTTATGTGTCAGAACATGATGGAGAAGGGAAAGACGAATGAAAAGGTCAGGCAACTAGAGAAAGAAATGTAAGAATGGAAAGATCTGAACCTTGATGGCATCAACGTTGTCGGATGCATAAGAAGTTGCTGAGTTGATGGGCTTGGTCGAATCTTCTTCGAATTTTACAAAATAGATAAATTCGCCATAGGCTGCCGGCAGGGCCAAAACCAAAGGTGTGAGTCCAACGAGGAGGATGTCCCAGCTTCGAAAGTATGAAAGTATGACAAAAAAGAAGAAAAGAAAATTAATGATGAGAGAGATTCGATAATAAAGAAGGGTCTGCAGTTTATAATGATATTCACCTGAAAATGAACCCAACGATCATTGCGCCAAAGAAACTATCGTCGCCATGTGAATGATGCATAGAAACTAGAGGTCAGTCTTGTTTTCAGTTTCAAGAGAATATTATTTCTTGAGAAAGAGGACACGAGTAGAGAAGGAAACAGACTTAGTAAAGTTTGAAATGATCTGACCACCGACCAGACCGAACGGTACGCCGATATCTGCCGGATGTTTCGCTAGATCAGAAGTCAAACCACCCGCTCCATTTTCTTCCATCTCAAACCAAGCGACTTCCTGTATTCCAAAAGTCCACGATAGAAGAAAGTTTAGTCTGAGAGTGGAGAGACTGTCATTCATGGACCTCATTTTCCGTCTATATTGATCAAATTGTTACAAACCTGTCTAAGAACAGCCTCGGTTCCTTCTCGACGCATTCGTCTGATAATCCTGATTGAGGCTCTCTCACAGAACCAAGCAAGAGACAGGCCCAATACTAAGTTTGCTAGAGACATCACAAAGAACCAGAATGCCCATCGAGACGTTTGATATTCGACCTCGTCGGCATCGGCGATGGAAAGACTATCAACTGCGTGACCTAGCATAAATCCGGATATAGGCCAGCTCGACCCGCTATCAATATTGTTCACACAAAGAATTCTTGTCAGTCAAAACTTCAGATCTTTCAAGATCAGAAGGGAGAAAAATAAGGTAAGAAGGACAAAACAAACATGAGAACAGCAGATACTGCACCGCAAAACAACCATTTCCATTGCCAAATCGCATACGATAACAGCATGGTCCAACTTTTCCTATTCACTCCCTGACCCTTCCCAAGCGCTTCGAGTGACTGCATAGCCTCCTCTGCATCCTCTACTCCTTTGGCATAAGCTTCCTGTGTCTGTTCCGTCGTTTTACGTCCGTTCAAGGTAGCAGAGAGTGCGGTCGTCGGTGCAGTGCTTGGTTCAGTCAGATCTTTTGAGGGTGCCAGACGTGTATCAGAGATGTATTCGCTTCGGCTTGAGATTGAGCCTTGTTCGATGGCGGCGCCGTCATCACCCGGAACATAACCATGATGTCGTTGGGTCATTTTGTCTATGAATAGAAGGAATAGAAGGAACAAAGAACAAAGAAGGAAAACAGATTTGTAATTTGGTAGGCAGAAGACGAAAGAACGGAAAGACGTGAGCAAACAGTAAAAGGAGGAAAGACTTACAGTAAGCTCCTTTGAGGTCCATCAACGTTTCATGGGTACCCTCCTCGATCTTCTTACCGCTTCCGATGACGACGATATTGTGAGCGTCTCGAACTGTGGACAGCCGATGGGCGATAAGTATCACCGTCAGTCCTGTGCGAGCTTGCTCTTCCATCAATTCGGTCTGGAGTTGTTGTTCTGTCTCTGAATCTAAAGCCGAGGTCGCTTCGCTGTTTGAGGAGGAGAGAAAGAGTCAGTGAGATACATTATCTTTCAATAAAAATATAATTAGAACGACCGGTAAGGAGGGTCAAAGACAAAAGGGTCTTACTCCATGATGAGAAGCTTTGGTCGGCGAACTAGTGCCCTAGCCACAGCGACTGTACATAAATTGATCCTGTCAACTCTTATTCGAAGGGAAAAGAAGATAAAGACCAAGGACTCACGTCGCTGACGTTGACCACCAGATAGCACACCAGTCTTCATTCCGTTGATGACAGTATCCAACCCTTCGGGCAACTTATTGACAAACTCCCAAGCCTGAGCCTTTTTCAACGCCCAAGTACACAGCTCTCTGACTCTTTGGTCGTTACTCTTGTCGACCGCGTACTCGTCCGACGTGCCTGAGAGTCCGACAGCGACATTATCGAGAATACTACCGGCAAAAAGTGAGGGTTCTTGAGAGACGATAGCCATCTGTTGACGAAGGAAGGACAACTGATAGGCAGACAATGGGACACCGTTGATGAAAACGTTGTTTGTGAGCGAGTCCGGGGCAGGCACATCGTATTGACGAAGTAACTGTAAGAGGGCAAGGGATATAAAGCAAAGGAAGAAGGACGAGAATTACGATCAGTCTTCAGACTCTATGTTTGAGTAAGAAAAACAGAATGGCTTTCCAATTCGACTTACCAGAGCTGTGAGTGTAGACTTTCCAGAACCTGAATGGCCGACGAACGCGGTGATCTTTCCAGCAGGCACATCCAGCGATATCCCATCCAGACTCTTGTGGGTTGGTCTCGAAGGGAACGAGAAAGTAAGGTCTCGGACTTGAATGCCTAGCTTTGCTGTTTTCTCCTCGTCTGATGTTTCAAAGTCATATGAGGAAGATAGGGTGGTGATTCCTTTAGTCTCTCGATAGTCTATCGGAGTTGGTCGCTCGATCTCGGCCCGGATCCGGACTTGAGCTCTCATAGCATCATGTAGTGTGGTGAGATGAGGCAAAATATTGATTATTGCTGTTTTGAATGACGAAGTGATGCCGACAATAATCAAGATGCTGGTTAGAGGTAAGAGCACAAGTTTGAGATGAAAGCTGAAGGAGAATATCAAACGAACCAAACATAGCGTTGAACATTGCAAAGAACGACGTGACTAGTTTTCCACTCGACAATCCGTGATGAGAAACTCTGATGCCCCCGTAGTAGACTGAACGCGATATAGTCGGCCAGGACAAAGAAGGTCAGATATAGAGACGCCAGTAAGACCCAAAGGAAGGCGTGGAACCAGAAGAGGAAGAGAGGAACTGACAAGAAAGCGCGTATGCAATAAAGAGACCAAAATAGGCTGTTGAATAGGAAAATCCTTTGGAAAGCGATACAAAGTTCCCGTCTTTTTCAATCTCGGCAAGTTGGGTATCGTATACTCTGACTAGTGACTCGGACGCTCGGAAAACCTTGACGATCCTGACGGAGGAGAGGACCTGCTCGAGAAAAGAAGAAGCTGTTCCTTCCGTCTTGGCAATCCGGGCGGACGCTCGAGAGGAAAACATACCAGAAAGGTAGAACCTGCAGAAATACGGATTGTCAAGTACAGCCATCTTTGAAGAAAGAGAAAAAGAAGAGAAG